>OX608081.1:7461191-7551191 GCA_951509765.1 Sphenella marginata | reverse complement strand
ATGCGCTAAAATTTGCAACAACCAAAACTAATATTTCCAGCTAATTTGCTTATTTCTAACTAATTACCGCTATACAATCTCTCAATGGCGCACATACCAAGTTGGTGTAATTGTTGTTGCAGTGGTAGTGTGGTTGAGAAGTTAGCAGTGTTTTTGACTAGTCAAAATTATGCTAAGCGCAATACCAGCATGTTGCGGTGGAGTACGAGGGCAGTTTGAATAATCAAGGGGATGCGAGTTCCCATTGAATTGCTTTTGAGTCCTTGTTTTTGCAAAAGCAGGCTGGCTAAGCATTATCCCTCTCGATATTCGAAATTGTCTTCCATTTCAACAGAAAATATTTTTCTAATTTTTGAAGTGAGAAGTATGCTTAATAGCTTTAAGAAGCTACCGAAATTAAATCGACGAACTTCAAATTAGTTCTGATTTTGTGCACAACTTTTTGCAGAATTTCTGTTTAATTCGCGCACGGTCTAATAATCCAGAACTTAAATGAAACTTCCGCAGTTCAGTCTTTTTAAATTTATTTTTAAAATAAACACTTTTTACTAAATCACATATCTTTCATACAATAATTTCTTCATAGTCGAAATCTTTTTGGTTTTTTATATCATCCGAGTCTTGTACTGAGATGCATGAGTCATCCGTAAGTAGTTCATATGGGTTCTCGCAGTCTTCTGGTTTTGTCGTGTATACCATTTTAAATAAAACTCCGAACATAAAAATAAACAATTTCTCAAATAGCATAACTGTATCGTTAGCACAATGCTGGTTTAATTAAGACTAACTTCTCAGCAAGTCAAATTTGATTGCAGTGGCTCACGCTTGATACTTGGCCTAATTCTTAAAACACATGTCAACTAACAAAGTTTACTCTAAAAAAAAATGCTAAATTATTTTCTGTGAGTTTTTTCATAGTTATTTAGAATAGAAAAAGTAAACGCGTTAGGGTATTTTATAACTCTGATTAGCTGAAAATTGTGAGTCGTATTTATACAATCCAAAAAATTTGTGAAATAGTCAGAAAAGTGACTAAGATAGTGGTGAGTCAAAAAAGCTCAAAATGTGTAATTTTTATTTTTCATCTGCAAGATAGAACTAGAACTTTTTAAATCATTTCAAACTAGTCGGAAAAGTATCAAATTTGTTTCAACAAATACCAAAATTTTGGAAGAGTGTGCTTTAGAACTAGAGTCGGAAAATATTTCTGAAGAAATGGTTCAGAGTCTGAAATGATTGGTATTTCTAGAATGTTTGTAGATTTCATACTAGCTTTTTCAACAATATTGTGGTAAGAAGTGGCTCATAAACGAGTCATACATACATATATGAGCATATTTCCAAGGCTCATATTTCTCACATATTTAGGACTCATATCGGATTCACAAATATTGAGTGTTTTTTATAGAATAAAATAATTTTTGAAAAAAATAATTTACAAAAAAATTTGTTATATAAAAGCTCAGCAAGAAAAGTTTGAAAAGCTTTTAAGCTCGAAATGACTCTGAAAAGCTTCCGATAGAGTATTTTTCTAATCGAGAAGTCTGAAAAGTGTGTGGTTTGTGTGAACAATATCTATCACATATGAAATTTGTTCATTTTCGAGCTCGAGCAGTGAACTCATAAAATACCAAAAGCCCCGACGCATGACTCCTTTCCCACTATTTTATGACTTCGTATGTGTGCTGGGTTACTGTTGAAATTTTTTGTGAATATTTAGCTCTAACACAAGTAACAAATTCTGTCATTTGAGCTTGTTGTTTATTATGCTTATTTTGATTATTTAAACAAATGGTTTCATTCATGGACTACAAAAGAGTTACTCAAAATATGAATTTGTGTGGTGTGAAACGCATGTTTTAATGGAGTTAAATTGGTACATGAGAAAAAGTTGTATAGAAAAAAAATAATTAAAAACAGTTCAGATATGGAATTTATTCATACCACTTTTTCCAGCAAACATTAGCACCTTTCGTTTGATACCCATATTGTACTAACATATTTTGTGACACCCTGCTGCACATATTGCTCGATAACTCCGTAACCGGTTGAGTTATCGAAATCAATTATGTCTTAAATATTATTGGATATGCCTAGTAATTTAACGCTGTGAGTTATATTGAATTATATTTAGCATTTTTTGAGTGATACGCGAACAAACATACAGACATACAGACAAAAATTATGAAAACAGTTGCATGGGATAATATTGACTCAAGAATGATGTCTCCTGAATTTTTCTGGAATATCTGCAATGTACGAACATCAATCGCATCAAACAAAAAGTGCTCAACAGAGCTTAACACGGTTTGGTGTATTTTCGAGGACTCTATTGGCTGCACGGTTATCGGCGGAAATCTGAACCAAAAAAAGCTGCCCGAAATTTATGAAATGGTACCGAAAATGTGACGAAGTGAACCCAAATTTATTCCAAAAATGCTTTTAATATTATTAATAAAATTTTCGGGATAACTTCACAAAATACCGAAACTACCCCGAAAATGATGCCGAAATAGTACCAAAAAAGTGTTGATATGATCCCACAAAAGTCGCAAAAAATAATCCCGAAATGGGCTCGAAGTGATATTTTTCGGGTTCCATGGACCTAATCCCGAAATGATCCCGAAATTTATGTAATGGTACCGAAAATGTGACGAAATGAACCCAAAAACAAACCAAAAATGTCCTCCAATTGCTTACTAAAATTTTCCCGAAACGGTCTTGAAGTGATCACGAGCGGGTCCCAAAAATGTCAAAGGAATTCTCTTGGTTTATATTTCGGTCAATTTCCATGTAAACCATTGATAGCAAACTTCAAAGTTAGCACTCCAAACTACTGCGAATATGCTGCACAATCTATGTATATATTTTTTAAAATGAACGACACTCAAAAACGTTCGCGATCTTGAAGCTTGCATAAATAAAAAATAGTATCCATCTTATATAGAGTTAATATTAGCAAAACAAATAAATATCAATTACTAAATTTGAAATCCTTATTTTTTGTCTCTTTTCAGATAACTTAAATACATTGCCCACTCAAACACTTTAAATCACCTGAATAAACTTTCAAAAGCGAACACGAAACATTGTGCTGGTCGGTAAACCAATAATCGAAGTCTTCGTACCGATCATGAACAGTTAGGTGCGAGGAAGCAAACGCCGAAGACGCTTATAATGCGTTTGTCCAAAATTTCCTATCACATTGGTTTTAAAAATGGTGCACACAAACTTGAAAAGAAACAACAACAACAAATTGAAGAGACAGCGAAACTACAAGCGACTGCTGGCGGCAAGGTTTGGTTTCGTGGATAGTTTTACAAAATTTCTACTCTTTGCTGATTATAGTGAGGGTGGAACAAGAAAGTTTCAGAGTTAGTAAACTCCTTTAGGAGCTGCTTATGAAATGTTTTTACGTCATTTTAGGTTTGAATGAGGGGACTATCAACCTAAGTACTTTGTCCATTTGCCTGGAGGCGCAATAGTTTCGAGTACTAAAATTAGAAGTACTTCATAAAGTGTCTACTCTCTCCAGAAAGTTACATAAAAACTGATCTCAAGTTTCCACAAGGTTCCAAAATTATACCAAAAATGTTCCAAAATGATCCCAAAAATGTCCCTTAATTGTTCCAAAATGATGCCACAAATGTCCTAAAATTATCCCAAAATGATTTCAAAAATGTACCAAAATGATCCAAAAAATTTCCCCAAAATGATCCCAAACATTTTCCTAAATTGTTCCAAAATTATGCCAAAAATGTCCTAAAACTATCCCAAAATGATCCCAAAAATGTCCTAAAATGATCCCACAGTGATTCCAAAAATGTCCCAAAATGATCCAAAAAATTTCCTAAAATTATCCCAAAAATTTCCCTAAATTGTTCCAAAATGATTTCAAAAATGTCTCTAAATTGTTACAAAATGATCCCAAAAATGTAGTAAAATGATTCCCAAAATGATCCCACAAATGTCCCGAAATAATCACGTTATTCATCACTTTGATTTTTTTGAATAAAAAATAACCGATCACTCATCACTCAAAATTTTATAAATGATGAATAATTTTTTATTTTTTATTTGAATAATTTTTTATTCGAAGTGGCCTAACCCTGGAACATAGTAAGCATAGGGCTACTAGCCATTCCCATTCCCTTCTCGGTCTGCATACCACTCTTGAAACGAAATCTTCTGTGAGAGCTTACAGTCCCCCGTTCAGTAAATGAAAACGCAGGGGTTAGCCTTATTAATATCAGTTTTACTTCGACGAGAGCCTACGTAGCTAGCTGAAAGTCCCGAATTGCCCTCTACCTCCTCACTCACACTTCCAACACGCGTCTTTACTAATTTTCCTAAGAAAGCTTCAGTGATCTAATCGCATACATTTTCCCATCGCAGCGCTTCAGCGGCAGCCATAGCCTCTACAGCAATAGCAATTGTGGAAGCGCGCGCGGCAGTGGCAGTGGCAGCGGGAGTGGCAGCAGTGGCGGCGCTGCCACTAACAAACGCAGCAGCAGCATCGGCAACGGTAGCTGTGTGTCGACATCGACGAACTCAGCAACAGCATCAACATCCGTCAAGCGACGTAAATCAAAGCCCTCAAAGTGCTTTAGTAGCACAGTGTTTCGCTGTTGTTTACCTTGTCGCGGGGGCGGCTCAGCAGCCCCCGCTACAAGTCCGCCCAATTCGCCCGTATCGCCCGCGGATGATGTAAAGAACGGTACAACCCTAACAGCAATACAAAAAAAGTACGCCAAAGCAGCGCAGGACAAGAAGAGAGATAGTGACACTATTGGCGCACCCTTTGCCGAATTGGATCCAGACGTCGAAATCGACATTGAACAAGAAGCAGCTGTACTGGCAGCTAATGGTAAAAAGCATTCACTTGCCGACACAATTGCCACATCGGCCACAACGCCCATTTCCTTGAAAACGCTCATCAACGACGGTGACGACGAACTCGAAGCGCCACCACTGAGCGCTGCTGATATTGCAGCGGCTACATTGGCCACAGGTATTTTGGCGCGTAAGGCCGAGCCAGAGACATTGAGTGACGCAAGCGTTTCACCCACTGCGGCTATACAACAATTACCACACTTTGGTGGCCACTTAAGTGGCGCACACGGGCCACACAGCAGCGGCCACGCGTTGAGTATAAACACCGCACCGCACACAGCACAACACATTTCCCCAACCAAGTCGACAAGCCAAGTGCCGGCAGTGACTTCCTTTGCCACTGCCATTGGCCACGCGAACAACGCATTGCAGCAGCAACAACAACAGCAGCAGCAGACGTCAACACCATCAGCCGGCGCTCAAACAACACAGCGCGTCTCACAATCACAAACCTCGCCATTACCACACATTGAAGAGGAAGAAGAGTCGGAGAATATCGGCGTCAATCGTCAACAATACACACCACCCGCCGAAGCAGAGCAGTGCATAGTCGGTGTTAGTGACAGCAGTGAGAGCACAAACGCACCACAATCAACAAATACTTCGTTTTCGGCACCGACTAGCGGTGGCGCTGGCGGCAGCAGTACCTGTCATTGCCATCAGGAGTTGGTGACACAAAGCGCTTCAACACCATCGCCTCGTATTAAACTTAAATTTCGTAAACAACACAAGACAGCTTGGCCGCGTTCGGCGCTTGCGGCTAGCAGCGCTGCCAGCAGCAGTGCTGTTGGTGGTGGTGGTGGTGGTAACAGCAGCGGCGGCGCCGGCGGTGGTGGTGGTGGTAGCGGTAGCGGTGGTGCTACGTCCAACGAAACTATCGCCTCCAACGGTAGCATAACCAATACAGCCACCAGTGTCAGTAGCGGCGGCTTACAGCGCATCTCTTTGTCATCGGTGCCACACGCATCCAGTTCACAACTTTTGCCAGCCAGCAAGATGCAGGCCGAACAGGGCTCCATTGGAGATTTACAGAAATACCATAGCAGATATTTGAAGAATCGTAGACATACTCTCGCAAATGTTCGGTAAGTAGCAACTTAATTTTCTTTATTATCAAATCTGTGAAGAAAAATCGTAGCAATAATTTTTAAGATTTTTGTCTGTCTGTCTGTATGTTTGTTCGCAAATCACTCAAAAACTGCTGAAAAGAATTGAATGAAATTTTCACCGTTTAATTACTAGAGGCCTGTTTTATAGTTTAAGATATCCCAAATTTCGATAACTCAAACGGTTTTGGAGTTATCGATCTATAAGTGGTCATGGGTGACCGAAAATTTCTTGGTACAATATGGGTATCAAACGAAAGGTGCTAACGAGTGCTACAATAACCGTTGTGATTAAGTGCCATAACTCAAGTTGTCTCGGAGATATATCGATTGAATTCAGTCTACTCTCAGTAGCAAAGCGTGGTCGAGTTTTTCTACTTTAGAATAAATTAAAAATTTACATATGTTTCCACGCACATTGGCCTGCCTCACATTTCTTGCTTGAACACGTTTCCCCATCACTTCCATGTGTCAGTCAGCACCATATGGTGTTATTCCCCTTAACGACATTAAATATGCAACGTCTGTTTGTCGTTTCTTTAAACGGCGCCTTAAAATATGCTGCATAAATACATAAATCGATTGAAAATATTTTCTGCAACTTTATTGATGTCGCTTGACAGTTATTGGTACGTGTTCGCCATGAGAAATAACCAGCTGACTTTACATATATTTTTTGTATGTGTTTCACGCTCTAGACGCTATGAATTGACTACAAATTGAGTGCTGTGTTATTTGTTGTCCCTATTAGGATGAATACACAAATTGACAGGATATGCAAAATTAAGCAGAAAAAGCAAAAAGTTGTGCAAAACTTGTTTACTCACTCCAAACCGTATAGAAGTGTAACTTCTTTTACGTGTTATTTATTTATTTATTTATTTATTTACGTATTCAAAGCAGACCTGTTAAATAATGATTATTAATCTTAATCATTGATAATCAAATGAAATTTTTTTGTTTTTTTTGAAATAATTGATTAATTATATTAATCGAACATTTTTAGAATAATTAATCGATTAAGATTAAATTTTATGTCCCATTAATGAGAATTAGTGAGCATTTATTTTGTTTTCAAATTTAATCCTAGGATTAATAAAAATTTAAATTAACGGGGATTAATGACAATTTGAGTCCAAAAGGTGCCGTTAACGAGAAAAGGAGGTGTCCTATATAACTCTTATTCAAGCTCATATGATATATGGAATCACGCTTATATCGGAAGATCATCGCAAGAAGGGAAATACCCTAATTTCGGACTCATATACGAGCTCATAATGAGTATAAATGCTCCCATTTATGACTCCTTTCTAACTTGTGAATGACTCCTATGGTTTACTGGGTATATATAATTTTTTTTGGATGAATTTATATAAAAGAAACACAAAATTGTGAACTCTTTTAATTTTAATTAATATTGAAATATTTTGAATTTGTTATTAATCCTTGTTAATTGCGACTAATCAAAATTTTTATTATATTGAAAGTTTGATTAATTTGATTAATCCGAGGATTAGATTTGAAAACTAAATAAATCCTCAATAATTCTCATTAATCGAGCACAAAATTTTGTCCCAATCGATTTATTATTCTAAAATTATTTGAGTATCATATTTAATCAATTAAATCAATAGCGCAGTTTAATATAATTGATTTTTAATTTTAATCCAGATTTAACAGGTCTGATTCAAATTATCAAAAATGTAGGTTGTGTGACACTGATAGCGCGTCGCAACTTATAGGTAAAGCTAAACTTTTATTTACTTACTAAAATTTTTAAGTAGGTGGCAACCTTGCCAGCATTTTTTTCTATTACAAATTTGTCATGTAGGCCATTGAAATGGTTTGGAATTACCTTACATTATATTTCAATTATTTTTTTAAATTTCTACAAATTAAACAAGAGTTTTTGAAAAGAATAAGTGCTGCCATTGAAAATGATAATGAGTTGCCACCTAAAATTATTTATGTATTTCTTTTGTTATTAAATTCTAAACTCATTACTCGATTAATGTGAAATTTGGCTTGGAAATGTGGTACTGCATTTCAAACAAATTCTTGAGGCTTTGTTTTTTGATATAAAGCCCAAAAAGTACAGGCCATTCTGGAAAAAGTTAATTAAAATTTAGCAGGCTAGTTGGATAGAATAAAAGGCTGGAGGATCTGCTGACCAGATCGAACTCGTTGCTATAGAAGGACGGTATGCTTCCAGTATTTTACAAGGCTCTAGTATGATTTGGACTCAGTGATGAAAGTGATAAAAAGGTACTCGCGAGAAGCCAAAGTTTCACAAATTTTTCTATACAAATCAATGAATTCATAGAAAGAAACAACAATTTTATAGTAAAGTCCTTTATTTCATTTCTTATTGTATTTAGAATAAAATTACATAATCTCAAGGGCATTCATTTTATTTTGTTAAATTAAAATTCCAGCAAAATCTACACCTCCATTGCTCTCACCTTCGTCCAGCCTATGATCGTTATCGCAACCATCTTCGTTTTATTCATTTATCTCTTCCACCAAACCATCTGCTGACTCACCATCATAACTAAAATCCGATTCATCACTCAAAATCTTATCAGGATCTTCTTCTTCATCCAGCTCATCACTTGCCATGTGTTTGACATCATAAGGTGAGTCATCATATGCTTCATCGCCTAGTCGATCATTCACGTCATCGTCATCATCTTCAGCCGTTTCATCGGATTTATCCTCATCGCTATCCAAGTCTTCATCACTTAGCGCTTTATTTTCAGACACTAAATCTGCTTCATCGTAATACTCATCCCCCAGCAAACCGGCATAAAAATCCTTAAGCGCTTCCTCGATATCACGTCTCTCTTCTTCTGCATCTCTTGCGATCTCTTCTCTTTCCTTTTTGTCGTCAAACGGTAGTTCCTCTACAAGCTCCTGAGTTTCCTGGAAGTTCTCTTCATTGATTTCTTGAGGCGAGTTTTCTTCAAAGTCGACTTCGGGTAAATCATTTTCAAAGATCTTTTCCACGGGCGCAAAGTTTTCATTGTACTCAACTTCAGCGTCTATTACGTCCAATGTTGCTGCGGAAGCGGTAGCTATGGCTAGTAAGGCAACCAGAAAGCGTACAAATTGTCTCATTTTTTAATTTTATTTTGTAGTAATGAGATTGAGTAGAAGTCTTCTAAGGTCTGCTGAAAGTAAACTATTTTGATAATTCCAAATATCGCGCATTTTATAGTAGAGCTGTGAGCTTTTTCTGTTTATCCAGCGCCAACAAAGAAGTTTGGCCTAAGCAAACACGTCTGCTTACATACCTTGACATTGATTTTGTTTTTTCCGTGTTCCGTAGTTCTTATAAATGTTCAAGCTGTGTTTGTTCAGCAGTTTGTGAGCTAATCGGGGTTCGAAGTAGCGTAGAGCTAGAGCTTAGCGGAAGTGTAAAAGTCAAAGTCAAATAATGGTGAACTTGATGAGGTTTGTATTTGTGAATGGTACACATCACTGGCAAAGTGGGTGAATACCCAACATAGAAGTTGATCGCTTCCGTCAGATGGCGCTGTAGTCGCAAAGATGAAGAAGATGATGAAGAAGAAGAAAAACGTGAACTTAGTGAGGAAAACTTGTATATTTAAGAGGATAAATCCAATGAAATGGCTGAAGATGATGACGAGGTGAGTGATCATTTAGGTGACGAAATATATGATGACTCACCTTATGACGTACATATGTAAGTGACTTGGAAAGTGATGAGTTGGGTAAAGAAGAAGACCTTGATATTATTTTGTGGGATGAGTCAGATTCTATTTGCGATGGTGAGTCAGAATATGGTTTGGAAATGAATACCCTATGAGCTATGAGGCAAAAAAAAACCCGAGGTAGGTACGCCTAGTCCACGTAGTCGCATTTCCGTAGTGAGCGAAATCGGAAAATTTAAAGCTCTTGCACCTAAGTGTTGCCACTAGCAAGTTTTGAAAGTGGTGGCAACCCTTCTACAAAACTTTTGCAAAGTAAAAGAGGTATGCCAATATTCATTACAGAAGAAATGTATTTTACATAGCATTGAAAAAAATAAATATGTTCAGATATTGCTAGCTTAAGGTTGCCACCTGATTTTACAGTATTTATTTTGTTAGATATCAGCTGTTAGCTCGAAAGCGACTTAACAAATTTCTATGAAATATTGTACCTATATTATCTGTCAGTATCCCAGGCCTTTTTGATACATATTGCAAGTAATAAAAATGCGGTGTTGCCACCTATTTCTAATTAAAACTAATTATTTAAATAATAATGAGAAGTATGGCCACTAACTAGAGCAGCCGCTTACTCTATTAAATATTTTTTCTGTAACCATCCAGAATGGCTTTACTGTTCAATTTCTAAAAATAATGAAATTATATGGCAACCTTGAAAATAAAAATAATGAAAAATCTGTGGAAAAATTCCTGCCAAAATACAATAAAAACAAAAACTAAATATTTTTCAAATCCAACTACAACAATATATATTAATTTCCTTAACTAACTGTAATGCATGTATGGCCGTCACCCGCACATGTGCTCATTGAGACACACTGACAGGTGTACAATAACAAGTCATAATTCGCGATAATTAAGCAGACAAGCCTTGCATGCACGTATGTACATATGTATGAGTGTATGTCCATGAATAGAATTGCCACAACCGAAATTGCAATGTTGGAGCATATGACATTCTAAATTGCGTTGTGATAGAATTATTTTTGGGGAATTTTTTTCTTTTTTGTTATTCTTTTTTGGGTGAAAGCTAAAAACGAGCGCACACCCGCATGGCTATAAATTTAATTGGCTTGCGCCATCAACAGTTTTATGGCATTTTTCGTGTTAATCTTAAATGAATTAAGTATAATGAATGATGCTTAGTTTATTAATGAAATAAAAATATCGTAAAAGTATGAGAAATTATGTTTTGCATTTTATTTATGAATAGCAAAGAATTTTGCAAAACACCTGCGGTATTGCAATGAAAAAAAGAGATTTGACTCATAAACAAGATTGCATTAATTTATATGACGTCGTAAGCTTAGTGAGCTGAAGCTATCTCATGGACATGCTAACCAAGGTTAAATGATATTTTTTACAAACTCGTCCTATAACTATGTAAACAGAAAAAAAAAAAAATTTGAGCTTCATTAAATGTTCATTTATATGTAGGCGGTGCCACGCCCATTTCCCAAAACTAAGCCTAATCATAAATACCATCATCAGGTTATTGTACTTACCAAATCTAAGTACGCTGCCGGTATCAGTGAAGAAGATTTGGCATTTTCAGTTTTTTTTTACCTCCCTTTTAGAAAAATTTAGGGGGCGTGGCCGTCAACCGAATTTTCTTATTTCCTATGCGCGCACGCTACATCTTCATAGTTAACTTCATATCAAGTTTCGTAATTTTATTTTGCATGGTTCTGAAGTTACTCGCAATGAAATTTGAAAACTGCTTGACTTATAAGTGGGCGGTGCCATGCCCCATCTTCAAAATTTTGACAAAATCGTATACAAAATAAGTGACGGAATTGCCAAATTATATAATTCTACCTGTATCAGTCAATGAGGTATAGGCAGTTCAGTATATCTAACTTCTTTTGATATATTTTGTTTGCAAAAGTAGGCGTGGTCGTAAAACGATTTCACTCATATTCTATATGTATATGTATGTATTACAACTATAGAATACAACCTACTGAAATTTCGTTATTCCAGCGACAACTGTTGTGAAGTTAATAATAGTGTAAATTAGAAAATTCGTTTACTCATATGTACATATGTAGGAGGCGCCACGCCCTTTTTCAAAAATTTACTAAAATCTGCAACTTTATAAATCTGAAAAAGTTCATCATTGCAGTTGCTTTTATTATTTAATTATGTAATTTTGTACGTTTTTCGAAATTTTCGATATCGAAAAAGGGGCGTGGTTTAAATTCGAATTTGCCATTTTTAAAATGCAATCTACCTAGGGCAGCAGGAAATAAAAGTGATCTTCGAAAAATGAATATTAATTTTCGAAAACAAAGTAAAAATCAATTTCGAATTCGAAATGATAGTGAGCACATCGAATAATCGATACTATTTACATCGATATTTCTTCCAGCACTAATACACCACACGATTTTACTAGCTCTGCATGTGTTATATTTCGCTCGGTTCATAATTGGAACTTCGTTTTCTAATTTGCAATATTTTATGATTTTCAAAATACACTGCACGAAACTGACACTGAGCGCGTGAGATCATTACAACGTTAACCCTCTTAGTTGCTGCATTTTCCTTTTGTGCAGCCAATTTTGTTTTGAAACCAAAAATTGTTCAGCTTTTGGTCGCATACAATTGCAAAACATATACACGCACACATACGCAAATATGTATGTATGTGTGTTGATGCGATTATGCATTTGATTATATCAGAGCATAGATGCCTACAGACTAAGGACTAACTTTCACCAAAAGCTAAATGGATTAATGCTGAAATCTGGAGCCATGGGCACGAAATAATGGACATCTACTGTGAATAATAGACTGGGTTAGTGATGTGAAGTGCTGACGAATCGAAAGCGATTAACCGGGTGCTATAAAGGGCCAACATTGCAGGGCTAAGATGATTAAGAAAACTTTTTGAAATGGTAGCGTGAAGCGAAGGCGTATTCAAGAGTCCCTTAAAACTATTCTTAGGACCGTCGACGTGGAGGATAGAGAGTCAATACTTCCACTCTCTGCTGCTTGTTCTTTTGTTGTTGTACTAACAGCCTCTTGGACAGTACGTTGTTTGCCTCACCAGCTTATTAGGTAGTTTAAGGAAACCAGCTGACGAATGTCCTTTGCTTTTTCTCTACTTCTCTTACTTTCAGTTCTCCTTCTCCAGACTCACTGTACTTTAAGGTCTATAAGTCGAGCTGCTATGAGAGGGTAATATCATCTGAGGGTACCATCTTCAACGTCCTTGTGTGAAATCTCTATTCCACTCGTTGCTTCTTATATTAGTTTAGACCTCTTAGCCCAGTCTGATACCACTAAGGAAAGTTAAGGTATCATTCCTCTCATAAGAGCTCTTCAGCATACACAACCGAATGCTAAGAACCGCATGTCACTGCATCAGATAGCTTTGAGTTTGAAGCATGCAAGCAGTCAGCGTAAATGCATTCTCGAACACATACCAACAACAACAACAAATGTGTTCTAAGATATGCATCTTAATTTATTCATTTGTGCTTGTAATGGAGTTTCCAAATTTGGTGCTTTTGCTACTTTGGCGGCTCAACATATAATAGCGACAACCCTGCCAAGCACCAAAGAGGGGAGTGGGAGGGGGGTTATATTCGGAGTTTTGCTCAATGGTATGCAAATATGTGACTACAAATTATGCCACAAATGTAATTAGAAAGGCAATTGCTTTAGGCTATTGACATGTAGAAGCTTGGTTATAAGGACGCGCACAAACTCCCAAACTCGGCCTAGAACATACCAGGTTACAATTGGTATTTTTTGACTGGTAAGAAAGTAGTCCGAAAGAGAGTACTTTTGTAGCCGTAAAAGTTAAAATTTATGCAGACTTTTGAAATGTAAAGAGTGGGAAGTGATATAGTGGAGGTATTCATATTAGGGATGTGAATCTGAGACGGAAAATTCGATTACACAATAATCGATTTTGTTTTTGGTTTGTATATGTATTGACTAAACGTTGCAGATATACATAAAAAATCTGGAGAACGAATCATTACTAAGTAATAAAATAGAAAAGTAGCTGTTTTAAGAATTTTTGTCAGTTTGTCTATATGTTTGCGCGCGCATCATCCAAAAACTGCTGAATTGAATTGAATACAACTTTCACTATTGCATAACTAGAAGTCTAATTCCAGGTATAAGATTTCATTTTTTGAGATAACTCAACCAGTTTCGGAGTTATTGATAAATTTGTGAATATATCAAAATTTTGCAATACAATATGGGTATCAAAAGTTAGGTGATATAGTAGGGAAAAACTTTTTGAAAGTCTACTAAAGCCATATATTACATAAGTCGTAGAACAAACAGGAAACATCAGCATCCCATGTGGAGCAAGGTTGAAGTTTTGGCGCTGACCCGTGGAATGGCAGCTACCGCAAAATCGCCAGAAAAAAAATTCCATCATTCTTTAATATTAAAAAAAACTATCACAAGTCCTCGGATTACTTCTCCTCGCTTACTTTAAAGATATCCAATATCCAAAATTGAGCTCTAAGAAACTTATATTGAACTTATGTATGTATGTATGCACTTTACTTTGTATGTATGTGTGTGTATTCACCGAGCGGACAGGATATTGAAGCATCATGGGAAAACTTTTCATTTCAAAACAAAGCATAAATTTCAACCAATTCTTGCCGTTCATAGGGTGGAAGTAAAAAATAAAAATTATAGATTAACAAGTAGGGGAGTCTATGATCGAGTGGAACTGAATATCATATACCCTGTAGTGATAGATTTTGGTATACTACTTTCAGCTTTATATTATTAATTTTAAGGTTACATTATACGCAGAGCTTTATATTTTTAATCGAAATTGGAATGCAAATATTTTAATTTTTTTTTTTTAAATTTAAGAATTTTTTTTTTTTTAGAAATATTCGTTGAAATATTTTTAAAGCTATCTTTGTTGTTTTATAATGAATGGAATAATTTTTCAAGGTCAAAGTTAATGAGCAAAAAAGCAACGGCTAATAAATTTAGTGAGAGCTAGTAACTTTAATATGGTATTTTAAACAATTTTTCCGAACTGTGGTAAATATAAGTAGGTCTTCAAAAGGTGCTTTATCAATGGAAGCATATTTTTGTATCATCCAAAAAGTAGGCGTGGCTATCATTCGATTTCAAACCTTTTAAAAAGCAATAAGAGCTTTGGTAAAGCTATAGTTTCGGTGCAGTTAAAGTTATACCGTCTCTGGCTATGTATTGTAACAGTTTTACAATGGTTGTTGTTGTTTAATGTATACAATTTTCTTACAACGCAACTGGTTATAAAATAAATTCAAAAAAACAGACATAGAACTTTCAACTATTTTCTAAAGATTGCGACCCTACGCTGTCATTAATTTTGAAGAGGGTTTATATAGCATGTAAAAAGCCAAATGAAGTCAATCATGTGTGTGAGACGATTTAGGATGATTTTGTTCAAAACAAATTTTAAATTATACTTCAATTGAAATGAGTTGTATGCATTTTGAAAATAAAATCAATGCAAAATGGACACATGAGCTGTTACATGCCACTTTAAAGAGGGTTTGAACATAAGCAAATAAGGTGGAAATAATTTGAATAAATTTTATATTTGACATTTAACGCAACTTTTAGACTTTTTCAGTTGAATGATTTTTACAAAATTTGAAAGTAGGGGAATTTAAAAGTTTTCTAATAAATAGTACGGTTTGTAAATAAATAATGAATCGAAAGAAATCTTATAAATTACTTATTTTCTATTTTTGGAATATTAAACTTAAGTGAGATTGTTCATGAAGCAAATTTTGAGTTAGGGCGTATGTGAAAAATATTTTGAAACAGCGCACAGTGAATCGAATAGAACAGGCTAGCTGGACAAAATTATTTTATGGGATTTTCGGACTTAAATGACTGTATCCAAGTATATTGTGCACATTTAGGTAAAAATGAAGTCTAAGGACAAAATATGGTTGGATAATATACATACGTACTAGGGTGGGCCAGAAACAAAAAATCGATTTTTCATTTATCTCCATTAAAAACATTGAAATTAATAATTATTTTTCTTCCATTTGTTTGTTTTGTCTGATTTGTCAATACAAAAATTAGTTCATTAACCCTTCTGCTACATTAGAAAAAAATCGCACTTTTAGTGTTTTGGGTCAATTTGACCCACTCATGAAAACTTAGCGCTGCTTATAATTTTTTTAACCAAACTTCATTTTTGTTTTCATCTAAAATCATTTATTATTTAATATAGAAAAGATTTGTATTTATTGGTTAATGTTTTACTGGCAGTTTTTACACACTAAGCTGCTAATTGCGAAGTATGTTTCTCTATGACAGTGAAGAAGAAGCGGCAAATTTTGTACGACATACAAAGTGTTTTTTGCACTAATGCATAAAACAGAGGTTCGCAGATTTGTTAGTACTAATGAAGCTTCCAATAATTGATGAAGATGGTATGCGAAAAATAGGAAAAATGTATGCAATTTTCCATAAATACTGTTCTTTATAATAGTTTCCTAAAAATGTATACATTAGGGTAAACTAAATCACATGGTGGGTCAAATTGACCCAGTAACACAATAATTGTAGCAAAAACACTTTAAGATATTTTTAGTAGTGTTGAAAACCATTATGGTTTTAATTTGTTAGCAAATCTATTTAATGCAGGAAACAAGTGGAAGAAGAATCAACATGAATCTATGAAAGAAACCTATGAGTTTCGTTAAGTTTTTCCTAAAATTGGGTCAAATTGACCCAAACATAGCAGAAGGGTTAAAAACAATGCAAGTTTATTTTCGTTGCAATAACTCATTCTATGTTAACATTAAACTAAAAATACTTCAAAGATATCCTTATTTCTATAAGTAATATAAATTAAAATGTAAATAAGTCTTAATCACTATCAGTACTTTCCACATCTGAACAACTACACCTTTTCCAATTGTACTTTCGAAAGCATCAATTTGATTTAAGAAAGCGTCATTTTGATTTTAGAAAGCATCAAATGTACTGTAGAATAGTCAAATGTACTTTAGAAAGCGTCAAATGTACTTTAGAATAATCAAATGTACTTTAGAAAGCGTCAAATGTACCTTAGAAAGCGTCAAATGTACTTCGGAAAGCGTCAAATGTACTTTAGAAATTATCAAATGGGTTTTTTTTACATTATTTTAATTAAAAAGTTGAATGTTTTTATATAGTAGATGAATTTATTTTTGTATTGTGTATTATATAAACATAGAAATAAGAAACAAAATTAATAATTTCATTGTCCAACAGGCATATCATTAAGTGCAATAGCAGCATCGTGGAATTACGTATGTACTATGCTGTATTGTGGTGCAGTGAAATAACGCCCAAGGAAATAACGCCCATGGGCGTTATTTCCCACTCAAAAAGGAAATTACGCCCATGGGCCTTATTTCCGTTTTAAAAAGGATATAAAGCCCATGGGTGTTATCACCTTTTACTGATGGGTGTTATTTCCTTTTTCGAAGAGAAATAAAGCCCACGGACGTTAAAAACGAATTAAAACAAGCTGATTCAAGAATTAAGTATATGGTTTTCTTTATTTCAATAAATTTTAACATATTTGTTATGTTTTTATAAGGCGGGGTGCAATAGCGCCTTGTGAAATAAGCCCTTTAAGGCCTTATTACACTATTGAAAGTGAAATAAGGCCTTTTTTTTCAAAAAAGGCTTTATTACACTTCGAAAGAGAAATAAAGTCTTAAAGGCCTTATTGCTCTTTCATTTTTTTTAATGAAACAATAATATTCTAATTCTTTTTGAATTTTATTGAATAGTTACACTAAAATTTCACGTTAATCAAAGTGGGAAACGTGGCACGCGGAAGGACATCACCGTGGCGGTAGCCACGGCTATGGCACACACCCGGAGTTGGAATGGCGTAGCCCAGGGTTATTTTTTGAAGCGCGGCCGAAGGCCGCCTATGCGGAAAGGTGTTCTGCACTTAAAAATCGTGGATCGGGCCTCCGTAACTATAATCCGAAGGGGGAAAAGCAATATTTTGTTTCTGTGAAAAGTTATTAGTGAAAACCCGAAAATTGACCCGGGTCAGATCCCCAATTCGGGGCCCCATCCACGTTTTTTATGTGCAGGACACCTTTCCGCATAGGCGGCCTTCGGCCGCGCTTCAAAAAATAACCCTGGGCTACGCCATTCCAACTCCGGGTGTGTGCCATAGCCGTGGCTACCGCCACGGTGATGTCCTTCCGCGTGCCACGTTTCCCACTCTTTTCTCACAGGGTAATTTGTGAAAAAAATGCTAATCAAAAGTTCGTGTCGCTCGCGTAAAATCCTGTGGGCGTTATTTCTCTTTTAAAAAGGAAATAAGAGCCATGGGCTTTATTTCTTTTTGCAGATGGGCGATGTTTCCATTTAAAAAGGAAATAAGGCCCATGGGCGTTATTTCCTTTTTGAATGGGAAATAACGTCCATGGGCGTTATTTCCTTGGGCGTTATTTCACTGCACCCTGTATTGTATTGAATTGACTACTTACGGGTTATGTCGCTTCGACAAATTGGACAATTCATTGCCGTTGTCAAGTTTGTAAAGCAATCTCTATGGAAAAGGTGTCTGCACTCCAGTAATCTTACCAATGCACCGCGTTTTAAGGAGATGAGGCAAAATACGCAGTTATCCTGTGTCTGCATTTTTAATTGATTGAATGCGAAGCAAAATTTTATGAATAATAATATTTTTGTAAGTTTTAAAGGTAACTTGATACTTTAAAAGTATATTTGACGCTTTCTAAGGTACATTTGACGCTTTCTAAAGTACATTTGACTATTCTACAGTACATTTGATGCTTTCTAAAGTACATATGACGCTTTCTAAAGTACATTTGATGCTTTCCGAAGTACATTTGACGCTTTCTAAGGTACATTTGACGCTTTCTAAAGTACATTTGACTATTCTACAGTACATTTGATGCTTTCTAAAGTACATATGACGCTTTCTAAAGTACATTTGATTATTCTAAAGTACATTTGACGCTTTCTAAAGTACTTTTGATTATTCTAAAGTACATTTGACGCTTTCTAAAGTACTTTTGATTATTCTAAAGTACATTTGATGCTTTCTAAAATCAAAATGACGCTTTCTAAAATCAAATTGATGCTTTCTAAAATCAAATTGATGCTTTCGAAAGTGCAATTGGAAAAGGTGTATTAACAGAGTCTGCACAACCTTTTTTTAATCGAGAAGGAATAAGATAGAAAAAAAAATAGTTGGACCAATTTGTGCCGAACGAAATTTGTACATTTAGAGACTACGAAGCCACGGCTATGATTTACATAAATTTCAGACTGGAAGCTGGTGGAATACTACTACTTTTTCTCAAACAAATGTAAAAATTTGCAAAAAAAAATATAAATTTTCAAATTTCGGCGTGTTTTTTAGATCAACAACATGGTCTAAATAAAAAACTTTATATCGTATGAATAGTACTCACTGTTTACCATCACATCCACTTTAAATTACACGAAAAAACAACGCAGTAATAAAGTTATATGAAAAACCGTGAGACGTCCAGAATTATAAATTTAGGCAAATCAAAACACGTTTTTCTGAGATTAGCAGCTAGTTACATCCACATCAGCAAATATTAAGTAAAATTTTTTTTGACTCGTGATATTTGGACTATTAGCTGTCATCTACAATATATTTTTATTTAAAATTCAATGGTCACTTTTGTCCAGCTAGCTTGTTCTATTCGATTCACAGTGCAGCGTGATCTTGCACTCAGCAGTCGTTATCTTTTAGGTACCTTATAACTTATTGCTCAATTTTTCGATTTGCTATACTTTTTTTTTCTACCTCCCTCAATTCGTCCTATAAACCTCTCATGCCGCCATTGCTGTCGCGCGCACTTGTTGATTTGAGATTTGTTTTTTGTCATAAATCTCCGTTATGTGAATGCCTTCATTTGTTTTGCTGTTCTAGTGGCTGAGTGCTTTGTTCTGCAAAGAAAATTTGAATTTTTCTAGCACCGAGAAGTGTGCCAATTCTCGTTTGGTGTTTGCGCTCTCAAATCTTTTTATTTATCTTCATACTTACTACATTAGACTGTGCAAATTTTTTTTTAGTTCTTTCAACTAAGTTTTTATGTAAGTTTATTGAGCGAATGAGACTAGTTAATAATATTCTTTAGGTAATTATTATTACTTTTGATTATTTGGAAAAATTTAAATTTTTTTTTTTTTTAAATATGGAAGATGAAATGCTGTAAAAGTTTAAGAGGTTAATATTAATTTCTAATGTACTATAATTGCTTGTTTAGGTTTTTTTTTAGACTGAGCGAAATTTCTCCTTAAAACTGATGAATCATTTCAGTAGGAAAATCTTATTGGATTCAGATTTCTTGGAAATTAAATTACTCAGAAAAAAAGTTTGAAACAAAAATATTCCTTAATTGTGTTGATACAGAGTTATCATTGATATGGTCAAACCTCAACGCCAAGGCTATTTATTTTTTAATTTTTTTGAATAACATGCATTATTTATACTTTTATTTTATCATAATTAATATTAATTTAATAATATTTACGAACTATTTAAATGTAATTTATTTTAATAGAAAACGGAAATTTAGTTAGATACAACAGCTAGACTGCTACATCAGAGAAATATTGTGACGTTCTGTTAGCCCATGGTCTATCAGAACGATGGGTTTCCTGAACTCATAAGAGTTATCATTGATATAGTCAACTCTCAACGCCAAGGCTATTTATTTTTTAATTTTTTTTAATAACATCCATTATTTATACTTTTATTTTATCATAATTAATATTAATTTAATAATTTTTATTAACTATTTAAATGTATTTTATTTTAATAGAAAACGGAAATTTAGACAGATACAAGAACCAAAGCTTTTACTATAGCTAAACAGGTAGATTGCTCCATGACAGAAATATCATCACGTTCTGTTAGCCGATAGTCTATCAGAACGATGGATTTCCTGTCAGCTGGACTGATATTTCTATAAGTTTTTATCATAAAAATTGAGCATGCGGTATTTGTAACCAATTTGTGTTCATCGATTCTTTTTTTTTTAATTTTATACACCAACAATTCAATTGAACTACCAGTTTAACGTACATATCTATTTCTGGTTGTTTGTTTAAATACTTTTTTCTTGAAAAATTCCATACATTCATTCCAACTTTCGGTTCATTATCTATTTGTACAGTGCCGTTTGTTGCTCTCTTTCAGAGTTTAAGATTTACTTAAGAACAAGAAAAGATATAACATAATGTCCTCGTGTCAACACTCATATTTACTTACATAAGCATGACACGAGTATAATCACGAGTATAAGTGCGTTTGTATGTAGCAGCTTTCAAAAGTTTCGTATCCTTTTTCTTTTCACCTCCCCGCCTTTCAGTGCTTTGCCTTTTGTATACTTTCGTTTTTTTTTCTTTTGCTATTTAAGAGAAATTCAACTCCAAATCGCCTAAGCTCAATGTGGTAATCGGTGTGCACACTCACACACGCCCATTCGTAATGGCATTTGATATATGATAAGCATCAAGGATAAAGGATTTTATTGTACATATGTATGTATGTATGCATGTATTTATGAGTGAGTAGTTTGTGTTGTGTTATTCTCAAGTGTATTTAGTTCAAATTGGTTACTAAGGGCAAAAGTTGCTTTATTTCTTTTTTCATTTATTTCTTTACTTCAGAGGAATCACTAGCGGCTGTGACTCTAATTTCCTTTTGTATGAGGTCTTTTAAGAATTGTGCGCAGACAATTGTGAATGTTTGTATGTGTTTGAAGAACTTTTTGCTTTTTGTGTGTATAGGTAGATAAGTTTATTTCCACTTTCTTCTTTGATTTGGAAAATATTGACTGATATCTTCCATTTTAATTTTGTGTAAAAAATTCTAGAAAATTCACTGCTATTTTGAAACAGTTTCTGATTTGCTTTTTATTATACTAAAATTGATTGGTCTACAAAAAAAATGGATTGGTACTCAAAAATTGTCCAAAAACTCTAGCAAAAATTTTTTTTTCTGATTTTGATGATCATCTTTTTAAGTTTAATTAATTTTCCTGATTTTTGAAATTTTTTTAAATAAATAAATAAATTACAGAATACGCCATATTTGAAATGAATATGTATTATTAAAAAGACAGCTTCTTCTTATTTCATGGAACGATATTCAATTTATTTTCACTACTATTACATTGAATACATGCGCCATCTGACGGTATATGTATACTTACGTGATGGTGAAAAAAGCAAACAGCACAATGTTAAACGTAGCTTTTGTTACAGAATGAAAACTAGCAGCAACTTCCACAAAATTTCTTTGAGGAGCTTTCAAAGCTTAGCGTGCCGCTAGCTGTAAACAGGTGACGGCGGCAACAGAAAAGCTTAAAGTTCATAGCAGTTTTGTGTTACTTATGTTATAAAAAAAAAAAAATTTTAAAGTTCAGCAATAAAAAGCTTTTAAATGTTATTCTTCTTTTGCTTAAAGTTTGTGGTAAATATTTATTACAAACAAAGCAGGGATACCAGCTCATCTTCAAATCGTTTTCTGTTTCACACGCTGCTTTTTCGAATTTCGGATATGGCTAAAAACCGTTTGGATAAGAGCAAGCTTTAAAAGCTAGGAAGGAACCATATAAATAAGCTTTCAATCCTGTCGAAAAATCCTTGCAGAGCATGGCCGTTGCTCATCGGTAGAAGACTTTATTTTTCACACCTCTAGACATGGTCGCTTTAGTTTAAGTAAAAAAAGCTTAAAAGCTGTAATGAGTATATTCTACCAGAGCAGTTTATTTGTGCTGCCTTAATATTGGAAAGTCACTGAGAGGTCCTAGTCATGAGCTGATAAACTATGCATACTTCAACACTAATTTGTATTAATAAAACTTGAAGTTTTTGGTTGAAAGCTCATTACTCTAGTGGGCGTGGTAGATGCCCGATTTTGCACAATTTTGCAGCAAACCTCATGAGTTCGAAAATTAACATTTTTATCAAATTTTTCTACGACACATACAATTTTTGTTCAAGTTATGACATTCAAAGTTGTATACACCAATTCTATATATGTATGTATATATAAAGGGGCGGGGCGGGGCGCTTTATATATTTCGAATTTTTTCTACAAGCACACATTGGAAGTCAAATAGAATTCAAATAATTTTTTTTTCATAGAGAAAATGTGTGTGTCTATGGTGTTGATATATGTACTATATCTATGTTCTTTTGAAAACTCTTTTATGGAAAAGTGGGCATGGCCTTTAGCCGATTTCTGAAATTTTTCCTCAGCAAATTTCTATTACAAGCGGTAATCTGTACCAAATTAAGTTATGTTTTGGTTTTTGATGTATGATTAAACATATTTAAAGATGTACTTAACCAAAAGTGGGCGGTCCATACCTACCCATTTTCAAAAAATTGCAAAAAAAAAAGCTATAAGGGGCATTATTTTTAATTTATGCTTTATAGACTGACAATGATGGACCTTAAGAATTAAATCTAAGCTCTGAAACTTTTAAACAATTCTTTTCAACACTCTAAAAAGTAACAACAATACCAAACATTTTTTTTTTTAATTTTTTTTTCGTCCGGTCTAATACGCACACGACGCGTCAGTTTAAATTTATAACGCCCTACTTAATTTAATATAATTAAATTTATAATAGTTTAATTTGGGTCAGTAAAATGAAAGCACTTATCTATTATTACATGAACACAAGAAATATTGTCGTCATAAATTAGCTTCAACAAATTTAAATTTTCATTATAAATTACTAAGTAAATGACAGAAATAAAAAATTATATTAAAATCATTACATTTAATAAGCGCGTGCTTGAAGCTTTTTTTTACAAGCGTGAATGGGGCTATATATGAAAGTAGTAGAAGGGATTTTGAAAAGGAGGTAAAAGGTTGGAAACCGAAAATGCTGAATGTTATTTCATTTACCTAAGCTGTCATTGGAATTTCTCTTATGTGATAATCTTAATTAGGTGTCAATCAAAATCTAATTAATAGCCATTGCGCGTAGTCTTTTCCAATCACTATTCAAACAAACTGACGTATTGAACAATCGAGTAGTGTAAATTATACGAAAAGAAATAAATTTCCAAAAAAAAAAAAAAAACCCCAAAAAACTTTTGGTGAGAAATGTCGGATGGTGGGTGGCAGGAAACAACACGTTTTTCATCGCTTTACATTTTGTTGAACCTATTTACAGGTGATGAAAGTAGACTTCTGCCGACTCGTAGGGAATCTATCCGACACTACCCTTTTAGGGCATAATAGGCACCAGTTCCTCTTTTCATAGCACATGCCCCTTCAACCCATATAAATAGATCAAAATATTAATTGGGCGCATGCTTCGTAGCGACTGATCCCCTAATTATCCTCTACTATAAACAAGTTTTTTTTAAGACTGAAAAAAGGCGCCTAAAAGTATGCACCAAAATATTTATGGGCAAAGTCTGTGGCGAGTTTCCAAGTAGGTTTAGATTGAGTTATTATTTTTCTTGCTTATTAAGTCAATACATAATATATATAAAGTGACAAGCTTGCTTCATAAGTTGTACTACACATATATATGTACATATATATAAAAATGGCCGCTGAACTATCCAACATATTTTTAGGCGTTCGAGTTTGCATATATGTAAATACAATTTTTAATCATAAAATATATGAACTAAAATCTTTATATATGAAAATATATATTTTTATATTATTTTCTCTTTTTCAGGTAAGTGCCAAAATTTGAAATTTGTAAAATTTGCAAAAAAAAAAAATTAAAAAAAAAGCTGTGCAAAGGCAATACTACGGTGGAGATCAAGAACGTAGCATGACAACTGAGGTATGTTCTAATACAATCTGCTGATATACAAGCAAACAAAATATGATATTAACTTTTAATAGGCCTAGTCCATCTGTTAAATATGTATATCTACAGTTGTGTTCAATATAATAGTAGTGAAATAAAATTGGGCAACACTCAACGAAAGAAGAGGAAGCTGTGTTTGTAAAATTTTCATTTAAAATCTAGTGAAAAAAATTTCAAAGTTTACAAACTTAAAAAATCGCTATCAAAATCTGCAATGTTTTTTTTTTTCGAATTAATCTTTGAGTACACAGTTTTATATACCGACCAATTTTAACACAATAATATGCAAGTAAAAAATTGTTTAAAAATTTATTTGAATTTCAAATATTTTTATGACAAAAAAAAATTTTCTTCCATGCATAATTAAGTTTAAAAAAAAATTCTGAAAATTCAGCGAAATATTGGAACATTTTCTATTTCGCATATTATTATACTAAAATTGACTAGGCTAAAAAACTGTGAGCTCAAACGATAACTGCAAATTCTGCCAAAAAAATTTTCAGATTTTGATACTCATTTTTAAAAGTTTAATTAATTTTCCTTATTTTTTGTGAGCTTTAAAGTTTATTTTTATGTTCATTCTGTTATAGATTTCGGCATAAGTTTTATGAAAATTACTAAGCACACAGCTTTTTCTTATTGCGTCGCACGTTATCCAATTTAATTCTACTACTATTTTATTAAACGCAACTGTATCTATCAAAGCTTCTGTTTAAGTACTACCTGTTATATCTATATATTTGCAACATAATTTTATACACTTCTTCTCCTTTATAAATGTTGTTTTCATTGCTTTTAGTTGTAAGTTCCAGCTGGCCAGTGATTCAGTTGAGCGGAAATATGAAAACAAACATTAAGTTTTCATGTCCAAAACGCTGCCGGAACTTTTAAATGCTACTAAAATATTTGCAAGCTTGCCACATCAAAGTAAATGAAATGTACAAAAGTCGCCTGTAGCTATTTTCTATATACAAATAATTGAATATGCTATTAAAGCAATGGTTGTCGACATTTCGGGGAGGGTTTTAAAAAAGAGAAGAAAAAAAAAAATGTTGCGTATACGCCGTGTACTCACTGAAAACGCTTTGCTGGCGGGGAAATCGAAATTAATGAATTTTTAATTTTTGTTGAGATTTAGTAAAGAAATGCGAGTGAGAGTGAAAGTTCTACTGGAGCCATTGCTTACGTTTTAAAATTGTTGATACTGGTAGGAGAGCAGCGTCAAATATGCTCTCTTGACACTCCCAATATTTATATATTTTGGCACAATTTTCTGTCATCCCTTTACCAAGTTTGCCTCACTTTCTCACTTACTTTGATTTCCTTACTTCCTATCTTTGCTTTCCCTTTTTTGTTTTAACAACCTAATCAGATTTAACACTTTCACAATTTTTTCCTCCATTCCATTTTTCCACATTCCATTTTAAGCCGCTGAAACCATTGAGTTCACTTTCACTTTTATACGTTACTTTGTGCACACGCAATTCTTGACGCATTAAGCAAATGAAAACCTCATATTATTAAAAAGGTGAAATGAAAAATGAGAATGCGACGCAAAAGGTCCTTGCCATATGAGTACGACGAAGCTGAGTGCTGCCAAAAATATTTTATTTTAAACATTATTCTGGGTTTTTTACGCACGTACAATGTATAAGCTATCAAACGAAGCGTTAATGCAGCTGCTCGCTGAAATTTTTCTGTCTACATATATGTATGTGTATGTATGTATGTATTTTTAGAAGGACTTATCATTAATTTAAAAAACATAACTCACACCCTCTAAGGCGATATTAAACATATGCTGGAGAAATTTCTTTATATTAATAACTTGGTGATTCTAGTGAATGTCTGTCCCCTGTTTTTCGGGATTTTTATAAATATAAATAAAATATAAAATTGTTTATTTAACTCTACTGGACCTTGAAGCTTATAGCTTTTCACAGAGACTTTTATATTTAAGTATATAGCTCCCGAGATTTTTCCTCTATATTTTTAAGTAAGCCATTGCTTTCTTTGAGCCATAAAATTGCATGCAATATTAATGGGCGTTTTCGTCAAATCATCCTAAAAAAGTCCAGAAAAAGTTCCAAAAATTACCGAAAAAGTTCCAAAAGCAATACTGAAATGACTTTGGAAACCCCTAAAATTGTCCGAAGAAATCACGAAATCTATCCTCAAGCTATCCCAAAAAGTTCATGAAAATATCCCCAAATAATCCCGAGAGGTATCGAAGTAATCCCGAAGATGTGCAGAAAACAATTCGGAAATGTTCCAAAATGTTCGCGAAAATGTTCATAAATAGTATCTAAGAAGTCCCAAAAATTTTCTAAATTTATTTCAAAAATGCCCCAAAATGATCTAAAAAGTTTCTCAAAAATGTCCCAAAATGATCCCAAAATTGTTCCAAAATTATCCCAAAAATGGTCCGAAATGATCCCAAAATTGTTCCAAAATGATCCCAAAAATGTCCTGAAATGATCCCAAAAATATCCCGAAATGATTCTAAAATTGTTCCAAAATGATCCCAAAAGTTTCCTAAAATGATCCCAAAATTGTTCCAAAATGATCCCAAAATTGTTCCAAAATGATCCCAAAAGTTTCCTAAAATAATCCCAAAAGTGTCCCAAAACGATCGGAGAATGATCCCAAAATACACACGAGCTACATAATGCGCACCTGGGCAAAATTTTCCGGGATCTCGAGGTACTTATTTTTTATTTTCAAACAACTTACCGTTATTCAAGAATTCCATAAATAAAAATAACACGTTATTCACGTTTTTTATTTGTTATTCGAAGTGACCCAACCCAGCTAAGAAAGTACTGAAATGGTCGCAAAGGTTTTGGGAAACTCATCCCAAAGTCCCGAAATTATCCCTCAAGCTTGCCAAAAATTTTCCAAAATGAACGCAAAAAGGCTCTTAAAACAGTTTCGATATGATATTGAAAATTTTTCGAAATAGTCCGAAGTTCTCACGAAAACAATACCAAACTGATCCCCAAACGTTCCCGAAAATGTCCCGAAATGGTTCCAAAAAGTATTCCTAATCAGTTTCGAAACGATTGTGAAAAAGTCTCGCAAAATTTGACGAAGAAAAAGAATGGAAAGAAGCTGGCTGCCATCATTTTTTGTCAGGCTCGCTGTCCTTTTGGCCAGTTGCTTATGACAGACGATCATCGGAGCTAGATACTTTGTTGTTGTTGTTGTTGTTTTAACAACAAAATCACTCCCCGAAGGTTTTGGGGAGTGTTGTCGAAATAACAGTCCTTTGCCGTATATGAATCCGGTACGCTCCGGTACTCCCTTGCGGTACTGCCCGACTGTCGTGGGAGCGATTTGGTATGACCAGTGCAACCTTCTAGGTCATGTCATCCCTCCTTCCGAAAGGAAAGAGAAGATGGGTAATGAGAGGTGGGAGGAATCATATCCGTAGATCAACCATCGAGTTGCACATCATTACCTTTGTGCATATTGGTCGCCTCTTACGACCGGTATGCCTACCGCGGGCATATTCTAAGCCCCCAACCCGCAGGGTTTAGGTCAGTTACTTTCCCAAAAAATTGTATTTGCTTTTCTCAACCTGAGTATTGGGAAGATAGGTTATGCTTCAATTTCGAAACTAATCTGTGTATCCCGATATCATCCGATATAAATCCAAAAATTATCAGCCCTAATACGAACATACTTCAACTACAGTGTGTCAAAGCCCTAACAGGATGTAGAACCTGTCGCAACCATTTAACAACATTTCCAAAAATTATGCTAATTTATGTAAATTATTCAAATTAGACAGAGTGACATTTTTTTTCTTAATAATACCAGTGTGGTACAACGTAATACCGATGACGTATGTGGGAAAATATTGGCCGCTCAATGTCGCAGTGGGGTGGGCTTGTTTAGGACACATGGAACAGCGGTGTTTATTGTGGGTATGGGGGGGGGCCTTGGAACATGTTCGTGTTGGTTGGCCATTTTTAGCAATCAACAATTATGTTTGTGGCATTTCAAACTTCTATGCCCATTGACATACAAATTACTACTTATCTTGTTAACCAGTCTGTGGTTTTGGAAATTATATAGTAGATTCATTTTGTAATAGAATGGCAAGGGAGGAAAGATTAGTTTGGTTGTTATCTGGCCTAAAAATATTATAGAAGAGGTACTCCATCCTCCGTCCAGAAGAGGGAAGCAGATTGAGAAAAGAAGGAAATGATAGAGAAGCTGAATGTTAAGGAAGGAGGAAGGAGAAAGGAAGTAGAGGGATATGGAGAAATAGAAGGAGCAAAAGAAGGTGACCGCTATGGATCATCAGAAGTAGATGAAGGAGACGGAGGGTACGAAAATAAAAGAGAGTCCGAAGGAGGACGACAAGAAGTAAAACAATGAGCTGAAAAGCGGGAAAGAGATTCAGAAGGATAACAAGCAGACGAAAGAGACCGAAGAGATGAGAGAAATCAGAAAGATAATAAAATGGAGAAGAATAGGTATACTTAGAAGGAGTAGGAAACGGAGAAGGGGATCCAGGGAATAGAGAATTATAAGGAGAAGCAATTGAAAAGAGTAGAAGAGGAACAATTAGATGAGCTACAAAGTAGAATTTAGAAGAAGAAGATGAAAAGGAAGGAGATGCAGAAATAAAAGGTCTAGAGAAATTAGAAGCAGAACGAAGTGGAGAACCGGAAAGAAAATCAAAGGAAGAAGCCAAGTCAGAATCAGAGGAGGAGAGAAAATGAGAAAAAGAGAAAAATCGAGACTTAGATGGGGAAGAGGGAATAAAGAAGAGTTAGGCGATGAAAACGACAGATAAAGAGAATAAGAACTGAAACTAGAAGATGAAGGTCAAAAAGAATACGAATAAGGAACACAAGAAGAGGAGGGAAAGAAAAGAAAGTAATTGGAGGGTGATTGAGAAGAAACAACTGATAGAGAGCTAGGACATAAAGGGTACTAAGAAAAGTAATTAAAAGTAAAATCAGAATAAGGAGAAGAACAAAAAACAAGGACAATGGGGAGGAGAAAAATAAGAAAAAGAATAAAAATAAGAAAGAGAAAAAAAAGAAAACTAAGAAGAAATAGAAGAAGAATAAGAAAAAGAAGAAGAAAAAGAAGAATAAGAAGAAGAATAAGAAGAAGAAAAAGAAGAAGAATAAGAAAAAGAATGAAGAATGAAGAAAGGAAAAAAAGGAGAAAAACAAGAAACAGAAGATAAAGAAGAAAAAGAAGGAAAACAAGAAAAAGAAGAAAAAGAAGATAAAGAAGGAAAACAAGAAAAATAAGAAAAATAAGAAAAAGAACAAAAAGAAGAAAGAGAAAGAAAAGAAGAAAAAGAAAAAGAAGAAAAGGAAGAAAAGGAAAAAAAAGAAAAGAAGAAAAGCAAAAAAAAGAAGAAAAAGAAGAGGAGAAAGGTCAGCACAATATGGATAAAAAAAATGAGGGTAAGAGGGAAAAGAAGAAATGGAAAAAGTGAAAAGGGTATGCAAAGCAGGATTCTAAAGGAAAGTCAAAGTAGAGTAACAGGAAGAGGGAGATAGAAGCCCACTTGCTGAATGAAATTTGTACTTTTTTCTTAGAGCTAACGACAAATGAGAGACTCACCTAGAACGTTCCTGTTTAGTTTAGCTATGATTTAGAAAGGCAATAAGCAAGTGAGCAAGTGAGCCCTAGAAGAAGATTTAGAGGCAGATTGCGATTTAACTTGGATAAGTAAACATTTTATAATAATAAAAAAATGATTTTCTTTTAAAATAAATATCAATAAGAGACTATCTTCTTAACATTCATATTATCTATAAATCATTTATTCAATTGAAAAAATTCCGCAGTGCTTTTGGCATTCAATATAACCTCACTTTATATGCAGATTAGGGCCGCTAGGTTTACGCAATGCAAACATCTCACAAACATTTTCTTTGATTGTTTTTGTGCTTTCGACACCGCCCGCTGGTCATCTTCATACACCTCCGTCGTCGTCGTCGTCATGGGCATGCATGACTGCTTTCAACAGCGAGACGGCAACAAGAATAATGACGCCACGTCAGAAAGGTGTCACATACAAAATGCTACGCCACTTAAAACGAGTCAATGGGCACAACCGTAGACAGTGACTTGCTGAAAGCTCAAGCAAATATATACATACATATGTATATATATATATGTATGTTTACAGTTACTATATGTATTTATAGCGCAACGTTGAAAGCTATGAGTGATTGAGTGATTGTGTATGTGCATGCGGCGGCTATGGATTAAATGGTTGGCTAGGCATAATCTTTCAACGGCTTTTGTTTTTGCATAACAACATATTTGTGTATGAATGTTGTTGTTGTTTTTAGTATATATATGTGTAAGTATATATGTATGTAAGTAAGTAAGTAATAAAAGCACACGCGAGGTGTCGACTTTCATGTTCAACCTTTAAATTGCTTTATAGCGCTCATTTGTTTTGAACAAACGCAACGCAACAAAAAAAAAAGAAAAAAAAAAACCTGTCGGCGTGAGTGATGAGGACCGCCATAACAACAACAAAAGATAAATGAAATAAATGAAGAATTCTAAGGTCAACATAAGCTTGACATGCAAACTGTTTCCAAGTCATTTTATTTTTCTTGCGTGTAGAAAGTGATACCTATAAGCTTTTTTTTCAATTTGTTTAACCTCCTAGGGGCATGGCAACAACAATTGGAGCTTTATTTATTTATTGTGTGAAAATAAAGTATTGAATTTCGTAAACAATCAAAGTACTATATTTATTTGCTATTTAAATGAGCAACGATATTAGCTAATCCGTAAAATAATAATAATAATAATAGGCAAAACAAATTCCATTAAGAAATTAAAAGTTTTGAGGAGTGGGGCGTATGAGCAACTTTTTTTTTAGTTTTTGACAAATCAAAGTGAAAGAAAGTTTATAAGTATGAGTTGAAACAAAATTTTATCGCACTCTAAATTTATGAATTTATTGAAAAAATAATAAAATTTATGATTTAGATGAAGACTGCGGGCGCCTGAAAAATAAAAAAAATATCTCGGAGCTTTTTTTTATGGTTGTGAAATCAAGATATCTTGCAGATTATGAATGTTGCCGGGAAGATTGACAGCTGGCGCCATGTACTACAGGAAACTTTACGTTGAGCTACGTTAAATTATTATCAATATGCAATTTCAGCAGCAGTAACAAGGATAGGTACAACTCAGTTCGAAGAAACAGTAGGGAGATAACTGCATTCTTTTCTGTTTTTAACTAATTAGGCAGCTGTAAAAACCTATGCGCCAGTTAGAGGGGATTTTGAAATTTTAGGTCGAAAGGGTGATTTAGGTGCTCTGGATAGATTTTGAATTTTTTAGTAAAAGTTTCAAAAATTTACATCAAGACTTTAGTATTTTTGCGCATAATTTTGAGAATTTTATTTTAAATTTTCCTTGAATTTTTTTTTTATTTTTTTTCTCGAGGAACTTTATTATTATTTTTTTTCCATACAACAGATGAACGAAACTCAAATTTTCTATAGAAAATATTCGCCAAAAATTTTTTTTTTTGACTTCAGCTGAAATTTTTTGTTGTGCTAAAATGAAGTGAGATATATAAAAATTGCGTACGCAAAAATTTTCTAAAAATTCCAACTACAAACAGCAATTTTTATTTAAGTTTTTACATTTTAAAATTTTTAATGAACTTTCTTGAAATTTCTATCTTTTTAGATATATATTTTTTGTGTGATTTCTGTTATATATTTTTGGTGATTTCTGTTATAAAATTCGTTATATTTCAAATAAATTTTTTTAGCAACTTCTTCTTCTTATTTCGTCGAATAATATTCAGTTCGAAGCAGAAGGGTTTTTTTTTAAATTTTTGTTTTTAATTTTTTTTTAATATTTTTTAAAATGTAAAACTGCTTAAACAAAAATTTTACAAAAATTCCTACTAAAAACAGAAATTTTAGTGTAAATTTTTAAATTTTTAAATAACCTTCTTGAAATTTCTGTCGGGTTAGAAATTTATTTTTTATGTGATTTCTGTTATAAAATTCGTTTTATTTCAAATAAAAATTTTTAGCAGCTTCTTCTTATTTCGTTAAATGATAACCAATTTCACTACTATTATTGTGAACACAGCTGTATATAAGGCTCCCTGAAATAAATCCCACGAAGTAAGTCCCACTTTTAAAAACGAAATAAGTCCCACCAAAAATTGCTATTTTGAAAGTGGGAGTTATTTCGTTTTTAAAAGTGGGACTTATTTCGTCAATTGGTGGGACTTATTTCGTTACGCGTTTTTATTTTAAGTGGGACTTATTTCGTTTTGAATGGGAATAAATTCGTTTTGTAAAGTGGGAGTTATTTCATACCCCTAAATTTATGTTCCATGTTTCCTAATATTACCGTGGCACGCGGAAGGACATCACCGTGGCGGTAGCCACGGCTATGGCACACACCCGGAGTTGGAATGGCGTAGCCCAGGGTAATTTTTTAAAGCGCGGCCGAAGGCCGCCTACGCGGAAAGGTGTCCTGCACATAAAAAACGTGGATCGGGCCCCGAATTGGGGATCTGACCCGGGTCAATTTTCGGTTTTTCACTAATAATTTTTCATAGAAACAAAATATTGCTTTTCCCCCTTCGTATTATTGTTACGGAGGCCCGATCCACGTTTTTTATGTGCAGAACACCTTTGCGAGTAGGCGGCCTTTGGCCGCCCTTCAAAAAAAAAAACCCTAGGCTACGCTATTCCAACTCCGGGTGTGTGCCATAGCCGTGGCTACCGCCACGGTGATGTCCTTCCGTGTGTTTTTTTTTCTAAGAGCCAAATACTTCTAATTTGAAATCGCATTAAACAGTGAAAAAGTGGGACTTATTTCGTTTACGAAAGTGGGACTTATTTCATTTAACAAATATATTATTCAAGGGGGAGTTATTTCATTTTGAGTGGGAGTTATTTCATTTCAATTAAATTTTTAAATCATTTCATTTTAGTGGGACTTGTTTCGTTTTCAAAAGTGGGACTTATTTCGTGGGATTTATTTCAGGGAGCCGTATATAATTTTTTTATAAGCTGCCATATTAAATTTTTAATGCAAATCAGTAATTTTTTTTTTTGTTTAAATATTTAATTTTTAAATTTTTTTAACTAATTTATAAATTAAATTTCGCATGTGTCAATGTAAGTTTTATACTAGCCAAATATTTGTATCGAAAAAAGTTAAAGCATCAGTTTTTGTAAACAATTTTGTTTTTTTTTCGATAAAATTTCTGCCAACTAAAAATTGGCAACATCAATGGAAAAATCACTAACAAATCAATGTAATGGATATCAATCAGCCGTGTCGTCTATTTGCCTACGTACCTAGGTATGCATGTTCGCATGTGTTTGTTGTTTTGTATTTTTGTTTAACGAAGCTAAACATTAAAAATTTTGTTGTTCAATTTTCGATCGATTGCCATATACAGTGGCGGACATAAATATAAGTAAAGTTGATTTCTGCGATTTTCACAAATTTTGGATGTAATAAAATTATTTTAACAGAGCTTGAAAAAAAGCGTGTGTTAGGGACTAGGTAATATAAGTACAAAAAAAATTTGTTTAAAAAAAAATTTTTCATTTTTTTTGTTTTTTTTTACACTAGCAATTTTTTATTTACATTTTTTAAATTTGCAAAACATTTTTTGTGCAGAAATTTTCAAACTTTTTGGGATCATGCAGTCTAGTCTTATGTTCGCATTCTGCTCATTTTTTTCTTATATTTTCCATGTAATTTTTTGAACGAAACTTTTTTTTATATGAAGGGAAAAAAACTTTAACTTAAAAAAAAAAAATGCCAAAAATCATTGGGCTACTAATTTGTCTGACACAAAATTTTTAAAAAATTGTGATAAAAAAATTAAAAATTTGAATAAAAAAAAATTATAATTTTATTTTAAACCGTAATCCATGTTTTTATACAAGCTTTGTGAAAATATTTTTTTTTTCTAAGCGAAAATTTGGAAAAAAAAATCGCAGAAACCGACTGTATGTAGACTTATGTCCGCCACTGTAAATCACATGTGGCGTCTCACAAATTTACAATTAAACAATGCCTCGAATTGCATATGACACATAGATATATATAAACTGGCATATATGTACCTACAGACATATTTTTTCTCACGTTTAAAAAAATATCGTTAAAAAAAAAAACAAGTACAACAACATTATTCGCTTATCGCAATGAACATCAAATATAACGACATTGATGGGCAACACATGTGCTCGGGCAGCAAGAAAAACAAATTCCATTAAATACAACGAAATGAAATAAGAAAATGGAAAACAGCGAAAACTTGAAAAAATGGAAAATTAAAAAAAAAACTTGTAAATAAATAATAGGAGGTCAACACATGAGCTGCCCAATCAAGCGAACTGTGAAGTCACACCGATTTCATTAACACGATTTTCGTTTTGAATTCTGTTCTTAGCCTAGGATGAAAACGTTAATAGATTTATCTAGAAATTTTTTATGAAATGATTGTCAGGACGAAAATATTTAAAAATAATCAAAAGTTATCAAAAAAAAATTTGTTTTATCTTCCTTTTTTTTGGATACTTTTCATTATTTTTGATTTTTTTTTTAAGTTTTGAATATTTTTTTTTGTAAAGAAACAAAAAAAAACTGAAATGATAAATTAAAAAAATAAAAATAATCAAAAGTTATCAAAAAATGGTTTTTGCTCTTCCGTTTTTGGTTACTTTTTCCTATTTTTGATTTTTTGATTAATTTTGAATGTGTTTTGGAGACAAACATGAGATTATAGGGTAACAAAATTAATAATAAAAATAAAAAAAAATTAAAAAAAAATAAAAAATAAAAGAAAAAATTAAAATAAAATAAAAAAAATAAAATAAAAAATTAAAAAAAAAAAAATAAAATAAAATAAAAAATAAAAAAAAATTAATAAAAAAAAATATTTGCTACCCATTCCTATTTGGTTACTTTTGATTAATTTTGAAATTTTTTTGGGTTTTTGCAGACAAACTTTAGCAATTACGGCGAAACATTAAAAAGAATCAAAAAAAAAAAAAAAAAAAAAAAAATATTTAAAATAGTCAAAAATATATTAAAAGTAATCAATAGTAATAAAAAAAATATTTTTTCGCTGCTCCTTTCTTTTCTAAATTTTGAACTTTTCTTCAATTATTTTTGAAGTTTTTTTTTATTCCTTTTATTTTAAATTTGTTTCCAATAGTAATCAATTAGTAATTGAACTTTTTAAAAAGCATTATAATAATCATTACTAATTGTTAGAGCCAACAATCAATTGATTAATCAACTCTAATTGTAATTTATCAGTTCTGATAAAAAATTGGCAAAGTAGAGAGGCATTGCAAAGAATTTTATAGTTTTCCTTCATTCCAAAACTAAATTTAGAGCTTTTTTAACTACTTACTACATGGTATACATTTATCTCCCCGTAACCTTTGCATATCATAGATTGTGTGCAGTTTTCTTTTATGTGTGTTTGTATTGGTCTGAGTGTTATGTAAGCAATGATTTCAGTGGGGCTGTGGGAGCCAAAGTGACTCAGCAGGTGCGATGCCGTCTTTATTGCGCTTGTATTAGTGAGACAAACTTGAAAACTAACATGGAGAAAATCTGATTACTCTAGCATGAATGCAGGATGAGTCGCAAAGGAGTATGCGACTAGGGACAGGCTTGATTTATTTGTAAGGATGCAACTGACTTTGGACTTGAAAGAGGGTTTTTTTTACTTGAAAAAGGTTTCTTTTTTACTTGAAAAAGGTTTCTTTTTTACTTGAAAAAGGTTTCTTTTGACTTGAAAAAGGTTTCTTTTGGCTTGAAAAAGGTTTCTGTTGACTTCGAATACGTTTCTTTTCACTTGAAGAGGGTTTATTTTGAATAGAAAATAATTTCTTTTGACTTGAGAAGGGTTTCTTATGACCTCAAAGTGGTTCTTTTAACTTGAAAAATGTTTTAGATCAAATGGAGATATAATGCGGCGCAGAGTGTGCCGTGGAAAACTTTCTTCAGCTTCCAATTTTATGTTCGAATGGGTACCGTCAGAGCGGTCCTTTTGGCTCCTATAAAATACTGAATCTTTTAAGATGAGATCCTAGTTGCCATCATTTATTGCTCTTCCTATCCCAAAGTGACTAATCGCATTACACTCTCTATAAAGATTAATCGCTCGATATTATTCACTCTCCGCACACACACACGGACAGGGGATTTCTTTAGTATTAGTATATAATAACATTACACTCGAAAGCGTGTTAGTGCGTGCTTGTTGTGCTTCCGCTTCCGGCATACATTAATAGGCAAGCCATGTGGCAGACGTAAATCTTACAGCATTTCAAATTCAGTTTGTCTTTTTCACTTATATAGATATGCATGTTTAAGTATACAGATTTGTGTGTGTGTGTGTATTGCAGTTGCAACAAAATTTGTATGATGTCTTACGTAATATTACAACAACTATGTAACCAAAGGCACAGGTGCGCTTTGTTGAATGTAAATTTGACAGCAACGCCAGCGGAATGCAATGAAGTGCTCGTGGTCAAAATAATTTGTATGCTGAAATTTTTTATTTTTTATTTTTTACTTTTATTATGTTTAAGTAATTTTGTATTAGCAGTGATGTAGGTAAGTAAAAGAACAATTTTGTGGAGTCATGTTTTTTAAGTATCTAATATCGTAGGTTCATGAAATCGATATTAGGAAATTGAATGATTTTTCGAATCATTGTGCGAAGAGTGTTATTTAGATTGAAGCTATCCCCATTCGTTTTTCACTAAGTAGGCGGTATTGGTACTAAAGCACTATATCTAGCCATTTTAGAAATAGGTGAGGCCAATTTGAAACACCAAGTAGTGACAGAGTTTAAGATCTTGATATTTTAAAATATTTTTTTGAAACACCCCCCAAACATTTTTTTAAAATAACTTCTTGATCGATAATGCAAAGTTTATATTAATTTTTTGAAGTTTGGGGAATTATTTATAAACATTTCGGGATTGTTTCCATGATCTTTTTAAAACCATTTTGGGTATTTTTTTAGAATTATTCGGTATCATTACTAGATCATTTCTTGATTATATCTAACGCTCTTCCTTATCTTATGATAATTTCAGGACTATTTTGTGGTACCATTATTGGGTATTTTCGGGATTTATTTGAGATTGTTTTAGGGACTATTGCAAGACTTTTCCGGGAAAGTTTTTTGATTATTGGAGCTTCATTTCATAACCGTTTCGGGACTGAAAATATTATTCTACTAAAAGAAATCTCCAAATAAACCACAAATAGTCCCGAAAATTTTCGCAAACCATCTCGTAATCGCTCACATTATTGGGTATTTTCGGAATTCATTCGAAATTGTTTTCGGTACCATTGTGAGATTTTTTCGGTATAGTTTTTTGATTATTGGAGCTTCATTTCATTCGAGTTTCGCGAATGTTTTGAAAAATTTTTCGGAATACTTTCGGGATTGTTGTCGATTCATTTTAGGATAATTTCGGGATTGTCTTCGGAATTTTTTCGGGATAATTGTTGGACTGGTTGTAGGATGGTGCGGAAATCATAAAAAAAATTCCTGGAAAATATCATAAACGAAATCCCGAAATTAACCAACAATAACACCGACAATTTTTGAAAACCATTTCGAAATCTTCCAGCAAAAGTTTCAAGAAATTTGAAACACTTAAAATATTCAAACCCGACTGAAACATCGACGCTACATCGCGTTTACACCAAAATTTTCAGCTGTCTTCATATTCCTTTAATGCCTCGGTCTCTAATATACACCATCCAACAACAAATTATACCAGTAACTGCCCTCCACAGAAAATTCATAAATCAGCATTAAATGGACGACTTTATTAGTTGCCCAACAACACCCAAACGACTTACGTCATATCTCTCCAATTGATTTAGCGTCGAACATAAATTTACAGCTGAAAATAAAAATGTCTACATGAACGTCTCATTTTATCCAAAAATGTTTTCTCATTTGTCTTCTCACATGTCCACACATTCAAATGTTCTCAAGTGAAAGTGATAAATTACTTTACATAGACGTCCTTGCAAGTGGAAATACATTTACCTTATCAAAATAAATTTATTTTTTTGGCTGTTTGAATTACATTTGTATTATCAAACATATGTCGTCTGTTTCCTTAAATTTGTATGAAATTGGAAATGTGGGATAATCTCTAATTTGAGTTTTTCAGTGTTAAGCAATCGCACTAGACGGTTCTAAATATTAACCGATTTAGGGTGGCCACACTTTTCCACATCGTTTTGGGGTTCGTAGTATAAAAGGGTTTTTTTGACATAAAATAGGTTTCTTCTTACTTTGGCTGGAAAAAAGTTTCTTCTAGCTTGAAAAAGGTTTCTTTTTACTTAAAAAAGGTTTCTTTTGACTTTAAGAAGGTTTCTTTTAACTTCAAAAATATTTCTTTTTACTTGAAAAAGGTTTCTTTTTACTTGAAAAAGGTTTCTTTTTACTTCAAAAATATTTCTTTTTACTTGAAAAAGGTTTCTTTTTACTTGAAAAAGGTTTCTTTTTACTTGAAAAAGGTTTCGTTTTACTTGAAAAAGGTTTCTTTTTACTTGAAAAGGGTTTCTTTTTACTTCAAAAAGGTTTCTTTTTACTTCAAAAAGGTTTCTTTTCACTTGAAAAAGGTTTCTGTTTACTTGAAAAAGGTTTCTTTTTACTTTAAAAAGATTTCTTTTAACTTCAAAAAGGTTTCTTTTGACTTCAAAAAGGTTTCTTTTGACTTAAAAAAGATTTCTTTTAACTTCAAAAAGGTTTCTTTTGACTTCAAAAAGGTTTCTTTTGACTTGAAAAAGGTTTCTTTTTACTTCAAAAAGGTTTCTTTTCACTTGAAAAAGGTTTCTGTTTACTTGAAAAAGGTTTCTTTTCACTTGAAAAAGGTTTCTTTATACCCAGCGTACTAGTACTAGTACAAGGGTATTATAACTTTGTTGGGATAACGGTTGGTTGTACAGGTATAAAGGAATCGAGATAGATATAGACTTCCATATATCAATATGATCAGGATCGAAAAAAAATTTGATTGAGCCATGTCCGTCCGTCTGTCCGTCCGTCCGTCTGTCCGTTAACACGATAACTTGAGCAAATAATGAGATATCTTCACCAAATTCGGCATGCATACTTATGTGGGTTCAGAATAGATTGGTATTGAAAATGGGTAAAATCGGACCATAACCACACCCCTTTTTCGATATCGAAAATTTCGAAAAACGTATAAAACGGGTTAATTCAATATCAGAAGCAGCTACAATGATAAAATTTGCAATATGTATTGATTTAGATGTTCTAAGGCCGATTTTATCAAATTTTTTTTAAAGGGGTGTGGCACCGCCCACATACATATATTTGAAGAAATTTTTAAATTTTGACTCTTAATAACTTCAGAACAGTTTATGCTAGTACAACGAAATTTTGTAGAAGGCATACTATTGTTGTGTTAGATTCAGATATAGAAAATAAACGAAATGGTTTGGCGACCACGCCTACTTTTTCATAAAAGTTATATTGAAAGGAGGTGGAAATATTGAAAAGTCCATATCTAATTGACTGATACCGCTATAATAATATAATTTGGTACATACATCAATTTTCATATTCTTTACATTATTTTTGCAAAATTTTGGAAAGTGGGCGTGGCACCGCCCACTTATGAGTCACGCAATTTTCAAATTCGACTGCTAATAACTTCAGAACGGTGTGAGATAGATTTACGAAACTAGGTTCCAGGCATCTTATGTTTATGTAGAGTACTACCATAGAAAATAAGAAAAATCGGTGAACAACCACGCCCACTTTTGGACTAAAGTTCTCTAAACGAGAGTTAGGAAACCGGAATATGCAATATCTGTTTAACTGATAAAGATATAATGCTAAAATTTAGTACACTCATTCACTTGATGATGTTATTAGTGTTGTTTAAAGGTTTTTTGGTAACATTTTGGAAAATGGGCGTGGGACCGCCCACAAGTGAATAAACAAAATATCAACATTTCACTATTAACAAGCCACTGTGAAAGTATCATAAAGATCTGCAATGAAAACTGATCTTCAAATAGGGACAAACAAAATAATAAAATCCGTGGGCGTGCCACCACCCACTTTTTTAAAATTATATAAATATGTATTGATTAATGGACACATATATCCGTGTATCAAAAATTTCACAAAATACGTTAAAAGTTATGGGCATGGCACGCCTTCTTTTCCAAGGTTATATATAGACATAGTATAACCCTTGAATAGATCGATTAAGTACTTTTGGCTCATGTAAGCGGTTAATACTTTATAAGCAAGGGGCTGGCCGCGCCCACCAAATTCGCTATTGTTTAGGCTCGGAATAGATTGGTTTTTAAAATGGGCGAAATCGGATGACGCCCCCTTTTTCTGAGAACTAACGCTGGGTATTTAATGTTCGGTTCACCCGAACTTAGACTTCCTTACTTGTTTTACTTTAAAAAGATTTCTTTTCACTTGAAAAAGGTTTCTTTTTACTTTAAAAAGATTTCTTTTAACTTCAAAAAGGTTTCTTTTTACTTTAAAAAGATTTCTTTTAACTTCAAAAAGGTTTCCTTTGACTTAAAAAAGATTTCTTTTAACTTCAAAGAGGTTTCTTTTGACTTCAAAAAGGTTTCTTATGACCTCAAAAGGCGTTCTTTTGATTTGGAAAATATTTTTTATCATTTGGAGAAATACCGTGGCGCAGAAGTTTCCTTGGAAAACTGTCTTCAGCTTCATGATTAGCTACTTTTCCTGCTGCTCAATAAATCCTTAGTATGAAACAAGTTTCACCTCACCTCCGCTCATCACACAAAAACATAACCCTTAACTCGTTTAGCTATCATTTAAAAAGAAACTTAAAATAAATAATTCATTTTCTCAAAAAAAAAAAAAAAAAATTCAACGCGCACCACTAAATCGTATTTGCACAATTTATTTGCCACATAATTTTTGTTTTTCTCCTTGATTGCCTTACGCTCACGCTGCTTTTTGCTTGAGCATCTATCATTTTGGTTACATTCTACTACATTGCTCATCATGCCAATGTGGTTTCTATAGAAAAGGAAAACTGGCTTCTGCTAAAGACACTAAGAGCTCTTCAATACGAACAGCAGCAGCAGCTCAAACAATAACAAAAACTCAAATCAGCCTTTTTGTTTCGACCATGTGCTGCCACTTTTAGTGCCCCGGCTGCTGCTTTCGTCCCTAGCACTATTGATTACGACAACCCTTGTGTTGGTGTTGTAACTTTGCTCCACTCGACTCTCATAAGCACATGGTTTTGTTGTTTTACGTCTCGTGTATCTTAATGCTGTTGACCTAAAATTCTCTCATATTTGTAGAAGACAAGTTCAAGTATACCGTTACAGCAGCTAACATGTTCGACGTCGAATTTTTGTTCGCGCTCCTTCGCTTCGTGTACGCGTACTCACTCATTCGTTGTGCCTTTTGCTTTGTATTTCTGAGAACTTTTTGGCGCAATCAGCTGTTGTGAAGCCGGAAAGAGAGAGTGTTTGTCTTACAAAAACTGTGATAATTTATTTTATTATTACATAAACGTTAAAGAGTTAATAGAGATGCTTTAAGGCTTTTGTGCCCGACTAATGTGGGTGATGTAATTAATTAAATAATTAATTAATAATTGCCTCTCTTGACGACGATTATTTTTTTTGTACTATTTGAATGAGCACAACTTCTTGAGAATGTTATGTAACATTGTTCATATATTCAAAATTCTAAGCTGCCTGGCTGTATTAAAGCTACAAGGCAGTGGTATGAGACAGAATCTTGCTGCCTGTTGATGACTCATTCCAAATTTTAGTTCACAAGGCGATTCGTAAAAAAAATCCATTAAAGAAGATTCACATGGTAATTCTAGTGTTGATAGAAATACCTTTACTGCTTCAACCACTAAAGGTTTCTGCGAAACTATTTATATTTTAGTTAGCATGATTTGTATTATAACTCCGTGTCTACTAGTAAGCCAGTAAATGTAACTTTAAAGTTGTGGTTACTTTAAAGTATTTGTAGTAGCTTTCCAGACAGATCACATGCAAGCACTTATTAGAATATTTTTTCTATTTCACTCCCATACTTCAAAGACACCTGGGTTGTAAAAGAATGCATTCATATGCGAATGCAATCTTATTCAATGACTTCAAATTTTGAACGCACTCATTAACTCGCTTTTTGGCTATAGAATGAAAAAATGAAGTCTTAAGTATTTTTGAAGTCACGACTTTGAAATCATTTAGAGAAGTCACTTACTGACTTCATTTTTTGAGTGAAGTCACTAACTATTTGCAACAAAAAAGTTTACGATCATGTCTAGTGTGCCACAGTTAAATTGACTTCAAATGACTCCAAATGAATTCAGTGAGACTTTTTATTCAATGAATGCAATCATGAATAACCAAAAAATGAATGAAAAAAAGAATTCGAAGTCGCAGAATGAAGTCTGAATGGTGACTTCATTTTTTAAGTCCCAGTCAAAGAATTAAAAAAATGGCTGCAATCATTTTGCGATAAATCAAATGAATAATTATTCGCCAAAGAATGCATTCTTTAACATTTCTGAAAGTCACAATAATTGCTCCGTTCCAGCGTCTTTTTTTTGTCTGTTGTTAAGTTTTCAAAAACTGCTGATTTTCGAGCTTTCAACTTCCAAAAAGCTTATCGATTTCTCACCGGATTAAATCACTAACCAAGTCTAAACCCAAGCTGATAAGGTCTAATCAGGTGTTGTTATTTTTTGTAGTCCTTGAAACACAGTCTTACCTTACCACGGTTATATTCTAAGCTAGCCCATTGAGGTCCAGTGAGCCTTGTGGTGATCATTTAACCTTGATTATCTGTGATGGAGTTAAAAGAACTGACTAACATGAAGGAAATCGAGAACTTAAGGGATCATGTCTGTGCTCAGTTGTACATGTGATGATGCGGAAACTAAGGCCGAAGTATCAGACTATCGGTTACAAGAAACTGTCTTTCTGCAGATTGAAGTTACAATTTCTAGTTGTCCTTTCACCGCCCTCGTACTTATTGCTTTATGGTCTCTGTCTTAGCCAACGTCAGGCATAAATTAGATATTCGATAATTACTTTTTTTAGACTTCAGCCTCCTAAAAAAAAAAAAAAATTCGAGCCACTGTCAACCCTGCTTTAAAACGATTCCAAGCGACACTTAAGCAGCAATACAATGCCAAATTCTGTGTACGATTGTTCGTTGTACGCTAAAATGAAAAAAAAAAAATATCATAAAATACTTGAGTTTCCTAACTGCAAAACAATTGCTCCCAACAAATTTAGACCGAAAATTGATTACCCACAAAATACAAAAAAGTCCCAGCAACACATAGCTGCTTGCTGAAACTTGCCACACTTCGCCACTAAAGAGCTGTTGAAACTTAGTCAATTACCTCTTCAACTTCACAAAAGTACGGGCGGCTCACAGCTGGTTTATTAATACAAATCTCACTCCATTAGAAATTAATGAGTTTCTTACACGAAATTGTTCAAACCCTTGGCTAAAATATTGGCAAAGCTGAAGTTTCTAAGGAAATCACTGAAATTCTTATACCTTTAATGCTTAACTCGAAAACAACATTTAACTTCCGCAACAGCTGTAGTTATGAGTTTGAAAGAAATGAGTATATACACACATACATACATATGTACATATACAAATACATAGACGAGGCGAAAGTAGTTCATGCATGCTCAAGATTTCCCGGTCAAACCAAATTTTACTTTTAATTCTCATGAAATTTGGTCGTACATACATACCTTGGATAGGCATAGATGGGCACTATGCGCTAACATTTTAAATTGTATTAAATAATTATTTTATTAAATTTATTAAATTAAATAAGCGTGCTGGCTACATTGCGAAATACAAAAAAAAAAAAAAAAACAGAAAATTAAAAGCTCTTACAATTTTCAATTTTATCTCGCAAGCGGCAAGCTCTCATTATATTTTAAAACTAAATCACAAATTTTCAAAGCAAAAAAGAACACAAAAATTATTTTTGTTATTTTATTTACATATCGCTAGTAATAGTTAAAACATAGCTTCTTTACTTAAGGCACGGGCTGTGCCTTTATTCGATTAATCGAGTAAGTTGGTTAATCAAATTTTCAATTAATCGATTACTTGATTAATAAAAATTCTGAGTAATCAAAACGAGTGTTACTCGAGTATTTTTAAAAATGGTTAATCAAAAACTAATTAATTTACTCATTTTTTTATGTGAAAGTTTGCCTTGAAATTGTTGAAAATAAGAAAAATTAAAAACCAAACATACTTCAAAATATTAAAAAATAAAAATATTTTAGAAAATTTTGAGATGTTGTCGGATCGCGAATGGGCAAAATGTCGAAGATGCAACATATGGTTAAAGTATTAAGGAACTTCTAAATTTGAGCCGTTTTAATATATGATTAATAATTTTATTCAAAAAACGATTAATCAAAAAGCCGATTAATCAATTAAATTTCATTTTGATTAATCAAAATCTTTGATTAATCAATTGATCGCACAGCCCTAACTAAGACTGTGCCAACAATCATTTTAAATTATTTTTTGAAAAAAAAAAACAAAGGTTTTGTAAAACTTTTAGACTTTAAGCTTATTTCTTAATAAAACCATGAAATCGGAAAACCACATTGCTTGAACTAAACGCGATTTAGACATTTTTAAGTTTTTTAATTGAAGAAAATGTTTTTGAATTGAAAAAAAATTTGTACATAAATTTAAAAATCTACATGTTGACACAGAAAATAGTTTTGAAATGTTTTTTGAATTCCTTTTTTTTAGTTTTTCTTACATAAATTTAAAAAAGAGTACATTTTGACAACTAAGTTTTTTAAGTTATTTTAATTCAAAAAATTGTTTAAAAAAAAATGTTTTCTTTCAATTTTAAAAAAAAAAATTTTTTTTACATAAAATTTACAATCTACTTGTCACAAAAAATAGTTTTACAATTTTTTTGGTAAAACTTTTTTTAAATTTTTTACATAAATTAAAAAAAAGTACATTTTGACAATAAAAACTTACATAAATCAAAAAAAATTTCATTTTTTAATAGTGGTAGTACTACACCAGAAGAAACTATAAGTTCAAAATTTCAATAAAAGCTGCAATACCTGCTGTATGCACCCGAGGTCGTAAGAAGTTAAGGCTTGATTATTCTGGAAGGGGTCATTTCACTCCAATTTTCATTGATAACGTTTTTTTCGGAGAATTGCGTTTACTACAAAACTGTGTGCAATTTTAATTAATTTTTTTAATTCCATCGTTTGACAGTTTTAAAGCAAAACAAAAACAAAACAGTCTTAAAAATCTAAACTACCAACAACAAAGCTCTAAATATTATAACTAAAATCTGAAACATACAATGCAAAATGCCCACTTATGCTACACACAAACAAACCGCATGCCAACAAGTTCGCTGTCGAACAAGTTGCATAAGCCTAGAACACTTTCAGCGGACCAACGCATGCTGGCATGGATTTATGGCTTTGCAAGTCGCTTTAGTTCTTTACCAGCTGTCGATAACGAAGGTGAAAGCGTAACGCGAGTGTGTGAGTAAATTTTCAATATTTTTTGTTTTTCCCAAAAGAGGGGAAATATTTGGTGGCTTACAAGTGGAAGTAGGAAATTTAAAAAAAAAAGAAATAAAAAAATATAAATTTGCAAAAAAAAAAATTTCAAAAAAATCAAAAACAAATCTCTCACACACCTAGAAATTGATGCATGTGTGTGTGATTGTGTGCCTAATTGTCTACCAATCGAACCAATAATTTGGAAACGCGCAAATTTGACTTCCGGGCTTTTGCTGTCACAACATCACCATCTACCAGCCAACAGCCTGTAACCCCCACATGCTCAAACAAATTTTAGTGCGCGCTTTGTTTGTGTGTGTGTGTGTGTGTTAGTTATAAAACGAAGTTGCATCAAACACCAATACCACCAAACAAGTTTTTACCTGTTTTAACAGGTCAGTGGGTGGTTGGTTCGGAGCAAGAATGTGAAATATTTTTTTGTGCTGCAGGCTGCAATATTGTTGCTTGTTCTTTAGTGTGCGTGTGTGTGTGTTAGTGCGTTGATTTTTTTAATTTCGCCAATAATGCGACGTCAGCTGAATTTTTGCATGTGTTCGTATGCCAATTTTTAAGCTGTTGATAACTTTTTTGGTGTTGTTAGATTTTTTGTTGTTGTTGTGCTAACATTGTTACTCGGGGAAAATGAAAGTCATATAAAGTAGCTCTAAGAAGAATGATGGAAAAAAGTGCATGAAACACGACTCGTTATTTATCAAGGCAATTCGGTTGTGCTACGAAAACCATACAAACATACATACTGACTCATATACATACATAAATATAACCAAGGAGTAGCAAAACAACAGCAGGCGGCAAAATATTTTTTTCTTTGAAATTTTTAGTTTCGGTTCTTCAATGCGAAATCGTCAAATTGTTGTTATCGACCCTTTCCGATTTGAAAGAAATTTGGTGGGAAGTATATTTATCTCATAGAACAAAGTTCTGCCAAACAAAAACAAATATTATTTTTTTTCCTTTTGCTTTTGTTTTGTAAATTTTTTTTTTCCAAAATTTCGGAAGAAATTGTGTGCAGGTAAAAACATAAATTTTGCAAATTCTACAAGAGTTATTCGAGTTCCAAAAAAAAAAAATATAAATTTCCTAATTTCAATTTTAAAACTTTTTTTTTAAATTTTTACTAAATCAAAAAAAAAATTTTTTTTAAAGATAAGCCCACTAAAATCACTCCTTTCCTTTGTTTTTGTTTTTAAAAATATTTTTCAATATTCTGAAAACAAACTTTGGAAAATTCTAAGAAGGTATTTAGAAGTCCAAAAAAGGGTCTTGACAATAAAAAAATTTAAAATCGTAACTTGCTTTTTTTTTTTTAATTTTACTTCGAATCTTTTCTTTATAAATGTAATGCATCTAAAGATATCCTTAAATTTCACTTTTTTCTTTTGTTTTTGTTTTTAAAATATTTTTTTTCAATATTTTGAAGGTATTTAGAAATCCAAAAATTGGTCTTGAAAAAATTTAAATATCAAATATTGGAAAATTTTAAAATTTTTTTCTAAACCGAAAAAACTTATGTTCGGGACGTAATTTTTTTACACAAATCTTTGCTTTATAAATCTAATGTATCTAAAGAAATCCTGAAATTTTTAAAAAAGATTTTTTTCTTTTTAAAAATTTTTTTTTTTTTTTTAATTTTTTTTTTATCAAATTTTTACGTATTCATTATATCGAGAAAAAAAAGGAATCAGTCGTTACGAGCAACACATTTATAAAAGTTTTTAATTTTAAAAATTAAAACTTTTTTTTTATAAATTTACAGTTTTTTTCTTCACCCCTATTGCGCAGAATCCCTCAGTAATTTTTTTCGTTTCTGTTTCCTCTTCTTGTTAACGTAGGTCTTACATATACATATTTCTCTTTTTTACGCGGAATTTAGAGAAATCTTTATTATATTTGTAAAGCTTCCGGGATAATTTGTTCAAATAATAAATAATAAAGCAACTACAAAAGCTTATTGCCCTAAAAGATAACAGTGAAAATTTCCAAGTAAATGTTTACAATTTATCTAAGGCAATTTATTAGAAAACCCAAAGATTTTTGCGCTGAACTTCATGCTCAAATTGTGGCGAACGATACGCTAAGTCAAAATACAATAGAAACCAATTAATGAGTTGTACCATATTTGGAGCTCATATTTGCATAGAAATAGAATTAGTAATAAATCACAATAAAACAACAAAACAAACCATAACATTACTGGGCAAAAAGAGGCAAACACCTACTCAGTAAATGTTCGTCGTACGCGTTAGTGACTGGTAGCTATCAGCTGCTAAGCGAGTCGGTATCTGCGTTAGAAAATCTTACTTAAGTAATAAACGATAAAACCAAGTACAACAATGAGACTGTGCGATAAAATGAAATTGTACTTAAAGCATTTTTATGAAACCTGACAGGGAATAAAATTAATATTCACTTAAATTTTTTGTTATCTAGAGGTACAAAAAATATAAGAAAAAAAATTTTTAAATTTTAATTTGGAAAATAAATTCTCGGTTCAAATTTTTTTATTGATGCATCTCAGAATTTTCTTAAATTTTAAAAACTTTGCTTTTTGTATATTTTTTTTTTTCAAAAACATAATTTTTTCTGATTCAAGTAGAAAGTAAAAATGGAAAAAAAAAATTCTCAATACGAAAAAAAAATTTCGGTTAGAAAGTTAAAAAAATTAAAAAAAAATTTTTTGGATAAAATTCAAAAGTTACTATATACATACATATGTATATACTTAAAAATCACCCATCTAACATATCAGAGTTTTAATTTAAAAAAGTTTGAGTCCAAAATTTAAAGGCGAAATTTGATTTTTTTTATTCTAAAAATTGAAATTTTTCTCCAATTATAAATAGTAATTTTCAATTTGGAAAAAAATGTACCATTAAAATTTTTTTATTACACATCGGATGCTTCTTAGAATTTTCTGGGTGCTTTGTGCATATGTTTTTTTTTTTTTCAAAAATATAGATTTTTAATTTTTTCCAAATGTTTTTTTAATTATTTATTTTTTGTTTATTCTTCCTGTCGAGTCTAATTAAAACCAAAGGTTACTTAATTTTAATCACAAACAATTTTTTCTGATGAAAGTGGAAAGTAAAAAGTGAAAAAAAATTCTAAATTCGAGAAAAAAATTTCATTGATCAAATTTTTTCAATTTTTGGTTTAACTCGATTAGAAAGTTAAAAAAATTTGTTTGGAAAAAAATTTAAAATTTTTATTTTTGAAAATACCCTTTCTAATGTATCAGAATCTTAATCCAAAAAAGTTTAAGTCCAAAATTTAAAGGCCAAATTAGATTTTTTTCTTTCCTAAAAAATTTAGGTTTTTCTCAAATTATAATTTTTTTTTTTTCAAAATATTTTTGTATACCTCCAAGTATTCCCTTTGAAAGTGTCAAAGGCTGACCTTTCCGACCGAAATTTATAAAAAGATGCTCATAACTTAAAGTTTTGTCTAACTTGAAAAGCTTTATGTGAAATAATAAAGTATTTAATTTATTAGCTTTTAAACAATAGCCAATTTTTTTTCGGTTGCTAGGAATAAAATAAGAAAATTAAATTTTTATTTATTTTTTTTGAAATTTAACGCTTCCTGTGCAAATATTAAAAACGGCAATTATATTTAATAATTATTTAAATAGATAAGTTAACCTGTGGTACTACCTTCATTATTTCACACCACTACTCACGCATACAGTCCGAACTAACCGCCTTTAGCACAGCGCTGAAAATGTAAACAATAATAATAAAAGCTCCAAACATATTTACGACTTCTTAGAAAGAGTGAAAACAAACAGCAATTAAGTATTCATAATAAATGTTCCAGTAAAGACTGAGTTAATTTGCATATTTAATATAATAGAGGTATGCTAGCACGTGTGTTTCAATGGAGGCACATTAGGGTGTTTCATTTTAATAATTTTGAAATTTGGTTAACTTTTATGAAGGAATTTGTTTAGATGTGCATCCATTTTTTTAATGCTTTTTAATACCAAAAAAAACACTCAATAGGATTTCATAAAAATTAAAGTAGCGCTAATTGAAATGGAACTTTCATAGCCACCACTGTATTTTGCTGAAACGAAAAAGTTCATGCTGTGAAAAGGCTCTTAAATACTAAGCTAGAAATCTAGCTTTACTTCTTTGAAAATTTCATTCAATTTCATGCAATAGTTTTTGTGTGAAGCGCGTTCAAACAAACAGACAGACAGACAAATTTTTTAAACATTACTTTACATAAATTGCACTTATAATATACCTCTCGTACTACTTTCTTATACCTCTATAATGTACAGGTATTGACTTAATACAAGTTTATAATATTTAGAAAATTAAAAAATTTTCGCCTGCAACTGAAAGACCCTAATGTAAATATATATGAAAAGTGGTAGCATTGTATTCCAAGTGAATTTTCATATACATATGTATGTGTATCGTAAGTCTCTCATTAATGGCACATTAACGTAATGTTGCAATGGCGCTTTGTATTGTTTTAGAATTAGAGGGAAACCAAAATATACTTGGGGGAGTATTTATAAGCGTTGTCTGGGAAAATAAAGAGTTTAGAATTATTTTTAAAAGCAAAGTATGCAACATTGTGAACTTGTTATGCAGGAAACATTTGCGGAAAATATTACAAAAATTACCGGAAGCTCCCACTCTTGAATTAAAATGTTTTCATGTGTTAGGTTAGAGAGCAATGAAAGGGATTTTGCTATCTTTGAAGCAAAAAATTCTATCCATTTATTTGTATTTTTTTTGTAAACTAAAGGACCATAATCCACTTGACAACAGAATGTTCTACAAATTGCCAGGGCAATATAAATTTTAAAATTGCTCAAAAGTACATCGCCAGAAAATATATAAATTAGACCACATTTTTGCAGTTTTCCAAGGCGGAAGTTTTAGCTAAAACTAGGTGACAAAGCAAATATAAATATAAAAATACTTAAGTAGAACAAATACGTTAATACAAGATAGAACTCAAGATTAAAAGCTCATGAAATAGAGATGAAGAAAATTTAAATTGGAGTACCGTAATTTTACGGTAAAATAAAATAAAATAAAATAAAGTAAAATAAAATAAAATAAAATAAAATAAACTAAAATAAAATAAAATAAAATAAAATAAAATAAAATAAAATAAAATAAAATAAAATAAAATAAAATAAAATAAAATAAAATAATATAAAATAAAATAAAATAAAATAAAATAAAATAAAATAAAATGAAATAAAATAAAATAAAATAAAATAAAATAAAATAAAATGAAATGAAATGAAATGAAATGAAATGAAATGAAATAAAATAAAATGAAATAAAATAAAATAAAATAAAATAAAATAAAATGAAATAAAATAAAATTAAAAAATAAAATAAAATAAAATAAAATAAAATAAAATAAAATAAAATAAAATAAAATAAAATAAAATAAAATAAAATAAAATAAAATTAAATTAAATAAAATAAAATAAAATAAACTAAAATAAAATAAAAAAAAATAAAAAAAAAAAATAAAATAAAATAAAATAAAAAAAATTAAAAAAAATAAAATAAAACTAAAAAAAAAAAATAAAATAAATAAAAAATAAAAAATAAAATAAAATAAAATAAAATAAAATAAAATGAAATAAAATAAAATAAAATAAAATGGAATAAAATAAAATAAAATAAAATAAAATAAAATAAAATAAAATAAAATAAAATGAAATAAAATAAAATAAAATAAAATAAAATAAAATAAAATAAAATTAAAAAATAAAATAAAATAAAATAAAATAAAATAAAATAAAATAAAATAAAATAAAATAAAATAAAATAAAATAAAATAAAATAAAATAAAATAAAATAAAATAAAATAAAATAAAATAAAATAAAATAAAATTAAATTAAATTAAATTAAATAAAATAAAATAAACTAAAATAAAATAAAAAAAAATAAAAAAATAAAATAAAATAAAAAAATTAAAAAAAATAAAATAAAACTAAAAAAAAAAAATAAAATAAATAAAAAATAAAAAATAAAATAAAATAAAATAAAATAAAATATCGATGCAACAATTCTCAATTCTCTTATTTCGGGATGCTGAATAGCTTTTGCGTTGCCCCAATTTAGCTCAAACAAAAGATAGCAACAGTCTTAATAGCCACACAAAACCAAAAACAACAACAACAAAACTAATAAATTCTTCTAATACTGGCAAAGGGTACACAATTATTCAGCTAATACGCATTTTGGCAAGAGTTCTGACATGATTCAGACGCGAGGTGCTCAATAGCCATGCGAACCTAGTCACTCACTGTTAAAACATATGTCTGTCTGTATATATACATATATATACCTGATTGTGTTATTTTAAAAGAACGACAAATATTTACACGAAATGATGAAACATTAAATGAAATGACAATGCGACTGACTGGGCAAATGAACTGCAAACGAGTGTTGAAATGTATTTGTTTGTGTTGTGTTGGTGTGTGAGTGAACCTGCAAACAATTTGCCGGTTTCGTTAAGAGTTGAGTGTACCATAAAGCAAATTTGCATACATTTCTCAAACATGAATGTGACATTTAAAAATAAAACTCAAATATATTATATTTTTTTTTTGGTGCACAATAAAGAAAATGTAATTAAAATTTAATACGAAATTTTGTTACTGTCACAGCGAAGGTATCATAATGCTTGGGACGATTTCGCGTGAGCAGCGCAAAAACAAATAGCAAAAGTTTTCTGGCTATTTTCCGCATTTTTTTTTTTTGTTATTTCTTTTTTAATTTCGTTGTTTGCTTTAGTTTAATTGTATTTATTTTGATGGCTAACATTCATTTTGTTATGTTTTGAAATTAAGTTCAACGTGTATGAGATTTCTGTTTTTATTCTTGCATTTGATTTGTTCAAGGCATGAAATTCGCCAAATAGATTTTGTATTATTCATCAGGCAGTGTTTTTATTTGACAACTAAATAGCTTGTAAAAGTCATGAATAACAAAATTTTTTATTTGTTAAATGGTGCTAAATAATTTATAGCTTCATGGGCGAGCAGTGCAAACACATGCTCTGTTGCCTCTTACTTTGTGCTTGAAAATAATAACTTAAAAAAAAATTATTATTAAACGTAAAAAAAAATTATAACTATAAATGTGTGCAGCGTTGCTCATTTAATTATTTTAAATTTATAATTTTTTTAATTTTTTCCTGTATTGTAAAGTTTATTTTTTTAATTTTCAATTTTCGGAAACTGATCAAGTTAAAAAAAACTGCCACATTCAAAAGTGATTTAGAGGTAAAAAAAATTTAGAATTTCTAACTATAAAAATTTTTCGACTTCTAGCACCAAACAAATTTTTGAGTTATCAAAAGTGAGTTATTTCGTGTTTCATTAACTAAAATCGACTAAACAGTTAAATAGATCAAAACAAAAACTTTTGGAAAAAATTCATATCTTGGAAAAATAAAAATCACTCTTCTGAAAATTCGACAATACCATTGTATATAACAAAAAATTTTGATAAGAAATTTTAGATTTTGAAATAACGATAATTTTCTAAAATTTAAAATTTTTTTTTAAATAATTTTTTTTTTTCAAAAAAATTTTTTTTTTTAAACGAAAAAATTTAAAATTTTTACCAAAATTGAATTTTTTTGAAAATTTCAAAATTTTTGTTTAACAAAATAAAATTTTTAAATTCAACATTAATTTTGTAAAACTTGAGTCTGAAAATCTCTTAGAAAGAATGAAACTTAATATTTAATCTTTAATAGTTTTGATTTTCAAAGATTTATAATGTGCTAGGATTAAAAATTTTGAAACTTTTTTTCAAAAAAATGTATTTTGTTTAATCTAACAGGAAATGCGAAAGGCTAAAAGTGAAAAAAAAATCAAATTTGTACCAAACTAAAATTTTTTTTTAACAAAAGAAAATTTTTAATTTCAACATTAATTTTGTAAAACTTGAGTCCGAAAATCACTTAGAAAGAATGAAACTTAGGATTGAAAACTAGGATTTTTGAGTTATCAAAAGTGAGTTATTTCGTGTTTCATTAACTAAAATCGACTAAAAAGTTAAAAAAAATCAAGACAAAAACTTTTGGAAAAAATTCATATTTTTGAAGAATAAAAATCACTCTTCTGAAAATTTTGCGATATAATTGGATATAACAAAAAAAAAATTTTAGTAAAAAATTTTGGATTTTGAAATATCGATAATTTTCTAAGATTTAAAATTTAAAACTTAATTCCAAATAATATTTTTTTTTTAATCTAACAGCAAAAACATTTAAGACGAGCTTTAATATTTTCGATTTTCAAATATTGGTAAGATTAAAAAGTTTAAAACTTTTATAAAAAAAATTTATTTGTTTACTCTATGTGGAAGGATAAAAGTGAAATTAAATTTTGTAAAAAAAATATTTTTAATTTGAAAAAAGAAAATTTAAATAATTTAATAAATTTTTACCAAAATTCAGTTTTTTTGAAAATTTCAAAATTTTTTTTTAACAAAATAAAATTTTAAACTCAAAATTAATTTTGAAAAACTTTAGTCTGAAATCACTTAGAAAGAATGAAACTTAATATTTAGTCTTTAATAGTTTTGATTTTCAAAGGTTTATAATGTGCTCGGATTAAAAATTTTAAAACTTCTTTTCAAAAAAATTTATTTTTTTAATCTAACAGGAAATGCGAAAGGCTTAAAGTGAAATTTGAAAAAAAAAAGAAAATTAAAAATTTTGTACCAAAATAAAATTTTTTTTAAATGTCAAAATTTTTTTTAACAAAAGAAAAATTTTAAATTCAACATTAGTTTTGTAAAAAGTGAGTATGAAAAACACTTAAAAAGAAATATATGTAAGGGCGTCAAATAACATCCTAAAAGCTTTTTTTAAGCTTAAAGTTCAGTCATCAACTGGTTACTAAACCAGCTCTAAAACAACGGGTTCTTCTCTGAACCGTATTCAGCTGACGCTAAAGTAGTGCGAACCCCACAAGCATGCCAAATGATTCTGATTATTTCCTTTTTGAACACGCTTAGCTGCTCCTTTTAACAAGATTTCTTTTAATGTGGTTACTTCCTACCACACTAACATACTCACGAATATTGTAGAAGTAAATAGTAAATTTCCTGAATTCATAAATATGTGCACGAGCTCAATCGCATATTTAGTTGAGCAGAAAATGCGTGGAGTCATTCAGCATATGCTTTTGTTGTCAAGAATTCAACTGGCAATTATTTTCACTTTGTGCTTCTTTCTGGGATTTTTTTTCTGATTTCATAATTTATTTCATTTCCCTTATTTTATTCTCTTTTCCGTTTAAGGCTGCTGTTTGCTTTGCTTAATCAATTGTACTAGCTTTTGTTATTGCCTTGATACATGTATGTATATGGAAGTTTGTTTTAAAAGTAACTCTGTGGGTGGTGATTAAAGTGTATTGAATAAAATTTTGTGAAATATTTTAAAAATTCCTAACTACGTGCAGTGGAATTTTTGTAGCGTCAAATGAGTATTGTGTGACTTGAAGTCGTGTGTAAAAACGCCGCTGGTGATGTCTGAAATAAAAAAAAATAAATGAAGTAACAAAAATTAAAAAGTAATGAACGCGAAATTTGTTTTGTTTGAGCCTAGAGTAGTTTTGTTCAAACTTAAAAAGTTTATAGAAGAAGAAGAAAAGAAAACAAAAAATAAATCTTGTCAGAAATCAAAAATTCGCAAATTAATTCATCTGGGTCTTTCCATGTCAAATCATAGCTTAGTTAAATCCACCGTTATGGACTTCAATGAATTTTGATTATATGTAAAAAAAAAAAAAATATTTTGCAAAGCTTTTTTTAAAACTAATGCCAATTAAAATCTTCACTTTTTTCGGTTTTTCCGTTTTTAGTGCAAAAAAAAAAAAAAATTTTGCAGAAAAAAAATTTTTAATGTTAGAAAATTATCGATATTTCAAAATCAAGAAAATGAGAGTTCTGAAAATTCAAATCTTCACTCTTCCCCGTTATTTTTGTGAGAAAAAAAAATAATTTTGCAAAAAAAAATTTTAAATTTCTAATTTTGCAAAATTGGATATAGATATTTCGAAAGGAATTTAAATTTTTTTTAAATTTTTTAAATTTTTTTCTAAAATAATTTTTTTTTTGTACTTGCTGAGAGGTTTTTTTGTTGTTTTTTTTGCAAAATTATGCATGAATTGTTTTTTTTTTAATTTTTTTTTGTGCTTTAGAGCTAATGATATTCTTAAATTTTCAGAAAGGTTTTTTTTTCAAAATTATGAATTTCATTTTTCCCAAAAAATGTTTTTTTTTAACTTTCCAGTCGATTTCAATTAGTTTAAAACCAGAATTAGTTTTTTCTAATAGGTAAATTTTTTTTTTTCCTGCTAATGGAATGAAAAAAAAAAAACTTTAAGAATTTTATGATATCTTTAGATATATCAGAGGTACATATAATACAAAAAAATTTGAGCCTAAAATTTAATTAAAACTTAAATTTTTTCGATTTTGAAAATGAAAATAATTTTCGAAAGTTAGAAAATACAATTTTTTTTATATTGTTTTTGTATATGCATGTTTCCTTAGCTTGACATGGAATGACCCTTATACTACTTCAGTTGAGGAATGCAAATCCTAAAAAAAAAAATAATTCATTTAAATAATATGGTCTGGAATATATTTTCCTAATTTTTTCAGCGCTTTAAGGGTGTTTACTAAATTAAAAACTGTCAACGGCTATTCTCTTCAAGTGAACATTAAAAAAAGTAATTATATCTGTATGCGAGTGCACAGCAGGTTCCAAAGTGTTTATTTGAAAAGCAAATACAATACAAGTTATTGTTAGTCATAAGAAAGTGCTCAAGGAAAGAGGAAGCATTAAAGCTAAACAAGCCTATTTAAAGAGCACATAAAGCATTAAGGCAATCTTTAAATATTTACTTCGCGGAGATATAAATAGTGGAAATTTCACAAGCCAGTGCACAGCTAAGAAGCAGTGAATTGCTGAGAAATAAATTGAAACGGAAAATTGGAAATACGATACGTGAAACACAAAAAGCTTAGAAAAGTTTAAAGCAGCGAAAGTGCTTGCACGTTGTGAAAGCTCTGAAGCTTAAATTAAAAATTTATGTGAAGAAAGAAAGTAAAAATATAGTTAAAGAGAGATGTATAAATCAAATTAAAAAATTTGAAATATTTTAAAAAAGAAATTTGAATAAAAAAATTTAAAATTAATAATAACCACAAAACATAACTAAAATAAAAAGCTAGCAAATTAGTTGAGAAAAAAATTGTATGAAATTAAAATTAAAAGTCCAAAACAAAATAATTTTAATAAAATAAAAATTTTTCCAAAAAAAAAAAATAAAAAAAAAATTTTAAAATTGCAATTTACAGAAAACGAGGTAAAAAAAAATTGTGAAATAAAAAAAAAAAAACAAAAAAATAATAAACAGATTGTATGCAATTAAAATCCACTTAGTGCAATTTGCAAAGTTCCTAAATTTCTGCAGCTCAATTGAAGTGAAAAAAGTGCAAGCTTAAAGCCACAACTCGCAGTGCTTATTAGTCTTACGTTCAATCGAAAAACAACAGCAGCTTTCAATAGCAGCAATCGTCTTAACCGCAACAGCGCACACATACATACATCAGTAGCACACACACCCATATACAGAAATGTTTATGTGTGCAAAACGCTGCAAGGTAAGGCAAATATTTCCTCAAGAAAATTTCTAATTAATGAAACATTTTCTAATTGTTTATAACGAGAAGAAAATTTACCGTTGCTTGAGTGTTAAAGAGAATAGCGAAAGGAAAACAAATTGACTTCGAAATCCTTAGTTTTTGTAATTGCCAGTCATTTACATACCATCACAGCCACTCAATTTATTTCCGCCAACACAATTTCGCAAACCATAATAACCACCTCATTAGTGTTTGACATTTTTTGACAATTTAGTGCACAACGCTGACGGTTTAATATGTCAGTGGGCGTTGATTGCGATGATACTTAAAATGTTATAATAAATATTTAGCAAATTAGTTCAACAATTTCGCCAGCATGCGCCAATATATAAATTTGTCTTCGTATAGCAGGTGGTGCACACTGGAAACTAAAGACTGTCACCTAAATCTTAACTGAAGCCGAAACTGTCTAGGTTAATAAGCACACTCGAATTGGTCAGAAATGGTTTCGAGTTTTTCTAGTTTTTACTTTTTATTTTACTTTTTAGTTATTTTATTTTTATTTTATTTTATTTTATTTTATTTTATTTTATTTTATTTTATTTTATTTTATTTTATTTCATTTATTTTATTTTATTTTATTTTATTTTATTTTATTTTATTTTATTTTATTTTATTTTATTTTATTTTATTTTATTTTATTTTATTTTATTTTATTTTATTTTATTTTATTTTATTTTATTTTATTTTATTTTATTTTATTTTATTTTATTTTATTTTACTTTATTTTTTCTTATTTTATTTTATTTTATTTTATTTTATTTTATTTTATTTTATTTTATTTTATTTTATTTTATTTTATTTTATTTTATTTTATTTTATTTTATTTTATTTTATTTTATTTTATTTTATTTTATTTTATTTTATTTTATTTTATTTTATTTTATTTTATTTTATTTTATTTTATTTTATTTTATTTTATTTTATTTTATTTTATTTTATTTTATTTTAGTTTATTTTATTTTATTTTATTTTAGTTTATTTTATTTTATTTTAGTTTATTTTCGTTTATTTTTTTTTTTTTTATTTTTTTTTTTTTTATTTTATTTTATTTTATTTTATTTTATTTTATTTTATTTTATTTTATTTTATTTTATTTTATTTTATTTTATTTTATTTTATTTTATTTTATTTTATTTTGTTTTATTTTATTTTATTTTATTTTATTTTATTTTATTTTATTTTATTTTATTTTATTTTATTTTATTTTATTTTATTTTATTTAAATTTATTTTATTTTATTTTCTGTTTGGGATACTCCTTCTCATTCACAATAAAAAGCACTCCACACCCGGAAACTCTCAATCAAACTCAAAAAACTCTTTCAAAACAAAGGAAATAAAAGCTCAGTCGTTATCATATTAAAGAAAACTTTCGGTTCACAAAGTGCTTATTACTCTTCCCCCTGTGCCTGCACTTCTCTTTCCCTTAAGCAAACTATAAAAAGTTTCAACACAATATAACCATGAAAGTGAATGACTTTGAGTCTGGGCGTACTGTGTTATTGTCACTTCAATGCACACCAAAAGACACGCTTCGTAGAATAAATCGATTTTAACCGGCCGTACACACACACACACACACGATACACCTGGGAAAAGGGCAACAATCTACAGCTGCAATGAAGTAAGGAAAAATCGATGAAATGTGAATATAAAAATAATTCTGATCAGCAACACCTTTCATATACAACATATATATAAATAAAAATTTGTATAATGGGTATAAATATTTATTTATAAACATATCGAGCAGCACTCGTTAACCAGCAGCGCCGTCTATCGCAATTTAAGAAGTTTTAAAGCAATGTTTTAACTTCTGCTTGTGGTTGGCTCAGCCACGGACACACACACACACACACACATACATACACATACATACGGAATTATGCAACGGTGTGGAAAGTAAAAGTTCACTTGCAAAGACACCCAATAAGAATTCCTCAATTTTTATACCTAGTAGTGCTTCGCACACAAGGTATATTAACTTCATTGGCCTAACGGTAGTATGTAACGGCATAAACGAATCGAGATAGATATTGACTTATATATATCAAAATGTTCAGGAGGAAAAGAGAAATTGATTGAGCCATGTCCGTCCGTCCGTCCGTCCGTCCGTCCGTCTGTGAACACGATAACTTGAGTAAATCTTGAGATATCTCAATGAAATTTGGTATGTAGGTTCCTTTTCACTTATCTCCGAGCGCTATTGAAAATAGGCAAAATCGGTTAAAAGCCACGCCCTCTTTCTATATATATAATATTTTCGAAAATACAAAAAGAGTGATTATTCAGTACATAATACACCTATAAGGATAATATTTGGTATGCACTTTAGCGTTAAGGCAACAAATACATTTTTGAAAAAATTTTTAAAAAGGGTCGTGGTACCGCCCACTTTTGATATAGTCAAGTTTGGAAATATTATTAATCATAAATCAAAAACCACTCAAGATAGCAAAACAAAATTCAGCAAACATGTTTTTATTAATACAAGCATTATTTCGAAAAAAAATTATTGAAATCGGGTTAGGTCCACGCCCAATTTTATACGAAAGATTTTGAAAAGGATCATAGATATATTGAATATGCTATAACTTTGCTTAAACTAGCTGTATATCATTTCTATTTCACCTCTGAAGTGTTCGTGGGCAAAGAAAGTCGAAAGCACAACATTTTTGGAAAATGGGCGTGGCCCCGCCCCTTTATGGGGGATTATTCCACAAAACTTTACATGCCATAACTCCGGTAAAAATTTACTTATTGGAACGATATTTAGAGAAAGTGTTCAACATATAAAGCTAACTCTTTGCTGTAAAAATAAACAAAATCGGTGAACGGACACGCCCTCTTTTTGAACACAGTTCTAAAAAATTTCTTCGTAAAATTAAAATCGCGATATTTCCATAATTGTATAAGTTATTTAAATAAGATTTTACACACATAATAAGCTTTTTAACCAAAACTAAACTGTATACAAATTTTGTGGATTTTGGTGAAGTAGGCGTGGCGCCGCCCACTCTTTAGCATAAAAGCTCTGCTATTTTCAAAAGCGATTGCTTGGAATTTGAAGAATGTATTTCAATGAAATTTTGTGAGATACTTCCCAATAGTATGTAGTATACTCCTGCCAAAAATTACGCAAATCGAATAACAAACAAGCAAGATTTACGGGCAAGTAGTTAACACTCTACTGCCTTTTTTTTATTAATTTTTTTTATTTTCATACCTTTCATGAACATGGGGAAAGCTATTTATATTTTGTTATTTAGTAATAATTTAATTTACCACTCACAACAGAAGTGTTTTTATCGAAAACAATCAGTTGCCTTTATAACAAATTTTCAGTTATTAAAATAGGCCTGAGTAAATTAGGATACCAAAACAGATCACTACTAGGTATTTAATGTTCGGTTACACCCGAATTTAGACTTCCTTACTAGTTTTTAATTGGCGTCATAGGTGCCATGAATGAATAAATGGATAAAGCCATGTACACACTACAGCTGAAAACGCGAAGTTTCTCGTGAACGACTTCTGGTCAATTTTGGTTTTTAACTTCTCTCTAAACAAAAAAAAAAAGTCGATTACTAATTAATCGATTTTTTCGACTCGAGGTCACATATCTGACTCATAGAAACTGCATTTCAGTGAATCTTAAAACTTAACACATCGTAATGCTAATCGATCTCCGTTTTTAATTTTGATTCCCAAGTTATTTCCGAGCACACTTTCACACCTACGGGGCACTCTCCACATGTGTGTAACTTTTACAACAAACAAATTCTGGAGGGTGTGGGGAAATAAACCTACACTCATGTGTACATTTATACGAAGTTCTGTATGTAGCAGGAAATGGCAATTAAGTGACCAACACAAAAGCTTATGGCAAAATCTCAATGGCTGATATGTTATGCGCTGTTGTTGGTCCTTTAACTCATTGTTGTTGTTGTTGTTGTTTTACTTTGCGTGTTTGGTTTCTGTAGTTGTCACAGACACTGACATTATGCTTGACTTCTAGTAGTGTTGTTGTGATGTGTTCGTTTGCCTTTTTGTTGGTGCTACAATTTATGTTGTTGTTAATACTGTTACATATTGTGACAGGTAACATTTTGAAAGTTGTTGATAATTGTGCAATTACTGCAAAATGCAAAATGTTGCTTAAACTTTTCCTTTTGCTATGGAAATTTGTTATTGAAACTGCCGCAGAAGGCAAATTGTTAGTCGGTTGTGTAATAGATTTTCAAGTATACACAATTATTTCATCAACATAGACATACAAACAGATTTCAAAGGTGGGAAGGTCAACTGGTCACATAGTTGAAATCGAATTTTTAGAAGTTCTGCTAAAAAAAAAATTTTTGTTTTCCAAGTTACTTTTTTCAAAAAAATGGAAGTTATAAAAATAAACTTAGATATTGACAAATATAAAAAAAATATTTGCAAAAAAAATTTATTTTCTAAGTTTAGACAATTTTCGATTATTTAAAACCGAAAAAACCAAAGTCATTAGATAATAATATTCGAATCCTCTAAATTTTTTTTTGTTCTTTGAAATATTTAAAAGTATTTTTATTTTAAAAATTTTCCGATTATTTGAAAACGAAAAACTTGAAGTTCGCAATAAAATTTGAATGTTTTCCAAAAAAAAAATCTTTTTTTAATTTTTTTTTAAAAAAAACCTTTTTTTAAATTTTTTTTTTTTAAAAATCTTTTTTTTAACTTTTTTTTTAGTTTGAGCTCAATTATTTTTGTACATATAAAATTGCTGAATTTTGATAATTCAAATTTCAAAATTATGTTTAGATTTTTTCTGTTAAGATAGGTTTTGTTTTTACTTTCCACTAGCACCAATAAAATTTTTAAGTGGTCACAATTTTGTAATTTTGTTTTGAATTAGTTAAACTCGATTTAAAAATCCAAAAAATTCATAAAAAATTGTTTTGAAAAAATTCAAAACTTCATATCAAAAAAAAAGTTTTTTTTTTGAATAATTCTGGATGCTTTTAGATACACCAGAGGTATAGGACAGCAAAAGTTAAATCTAGAAGTTAAACGAAAACTTTTTTTTTTTGATTTTAAAAATTCAAAATTTATTAAAATTCGCAATTTAAAATTTTTTTTACTGAAAATTTTGTATTTTTAATACTTCTAAAAATTCGCTTTAAAAGTGCTGAAGTAAATTTTTTAACTTTTGTTACTTTCAAAACATTGGAAAAATAAACTTCAGAGAAAAAGGAAAATTCCGAAATGAGATAACTTTTTGAAAAAAAATCGGACTGTTTCAACCCACTAGAGATTCAAATTCTGCCATACCGTAGTTACTAGGAACTTGTTTAATACAGCGAGATTCTTAGGCAGCGATGTAAATTTTGGATTGAGGGTGGCATTTTTTACTTGTTCGAATCATTTCAAGATGTTTTTTGGCACTTTTTGGTTGTTCCTCGAGACTTTTTTGGGATATTTTCGGGATTATTTCTTGATTGTTTTCTTAACTATTTCCGGAATATTTCGGTACTCTTAAAAAATAGTTTTAGATTTGTTTTCGGTTCTATTTGAGATCATTTCGGGGTCATGAAAGAATATTTCGATATTTCTGTTTGGGACCATTTTTGTTATTTTTTTTTGGGACCATTTCTGATTCTTCTTCATAATCAATACATACTGGATTATTTTCGGGACGATTTTCGAAAATTTAACGTTATGTTTCCGAAGCAAGAAAGTAATTATCCTGAAAGATTTGCCAAACTAATCCCAACAACAATCCCGAAATAATACCGAAATGGTAGCAAATCGTTATGAAAACTATCCCGAGATGGACAAGAAGTGAACACGTTATTATTTGGTCTTCATATAATCTCAGCTAGCGTTTTTTTCTACAAGGTATGCTTTTAGGTTCATACATAGGATTTACGTATATGACCATATTACACCACGAAAGGCTTGCTAACAACAAAGATCCATTCACAAATCTATTTACCTACGATAGAACATTGTCAATGGTCAACTTAATCAGTATTTACATATATAGAATTTGTTGTTATGATAATAAAGCTGGCGAACAGAGTTACCAAAGAGTAATCAATTTATCGTATACAAAACGTAATATTTCAAAATATTGATTACGAACATATGCGGCAATATTAAGGTGGTGCAAAAATGTATAAAAAGGAAGAAGTTTCGTGGATGAAGATGAGTGGAAGATCAAATAGTACAATTTTTTTTTGTTTTATTTTTTTTAAAGTTCACTACCTTAGAATTTTTCTTTGAAGAATGCTACGTTTTTTGTCAAGATTAAATTGACACCAATTTTATAACTAAAAAACAGCCCTCCATAACGAAGCACCCTAATCTCCACATCCTCTAGTATTGATCATTTTGTTAGCTTCTTGTACCTTCCATTCAAGTTCCATTGTTCTCCAAGTTGTAGTTATTGGTTCGTTAGTGGCATTTTGCATTGACAGCCCAGATTATACGTTACAACTGAGTCAAACTATAACTACATACAACACACTTACATATATGTATGTATATGCATATATGTAAGTTCAAAGCTACCCTAAGGGTATACTTATCCCAGCAAATGTATGGGTTTAGTGCTCGGACTTTGATTAAGTGAGCAAAGTGCTTTTATGGTTTTTGTATTGACGTTGTTATGACTACTCGATATGAAAGCATAAAGTAAATACACAAACATATGTACATATGTATGTTGATGTGTGGTATATATTTGTAGATATATATGTCGTGATATAAACATTAATTATGGTGGTATTCTCAAGAGTGGCTTAAATGGTTGAATTGCAAGAGCACAAATTAAACAAAAATGTTATGTTGGATTTTAAATCAAATTTCTAGAATGATTAACAGCTAGTTATTCTCTTAAGTCCACTTAATAAGGGAAACGTCCCAATACTTATTCCAAATTACTCCGAAAATATAACTAAACAATTCATTCCAAAAAAGGTACAGAAATGGTAACGAAGACGTCAAGAAATGTTTCGAAATGAGAATGAAATGTTCCCGAAAATTTCTAAAAAAATTCCCAGAATAATCCCGAAACTAAAATGAAATGATACCAAAATGATACTAACAAAATGAAAACAATAATAAACTTACATTTAAAAACAGTCCCAAATTGATCCGGAAATGATTCCGAGAAAATCAAGAAAAACGTCTAGGAAAGACCAAAAAATGGTTCCACAAAGTTACGAAAATATGCCGAATTGCTAATTAATAGATCCTGAAACCAATTCAGAAATAATTTTGTTCAATCCCGAAAAAGCGCCCAAAATAGTCCCGAACACAATCTCGAAAATTTCCCCGAAAAATAAGGAAATATATTTTTGAAAATTACCCAAAAATTGTTACTAGAATCCTGCAATAATCCTGTAAAAATCCCGAAATAGTCCCGAAAACAATCCCGAATATTTCGGAAAAGATCCCTGAAAGTGCCAAGAATATTAACGAGAATCCTGCAATAATCCCGTAAAATCCCGAATGAGTCCCGAACATAATCCCGAAATTGTCCACGAGAAGTCCCGAAAAGCCATACGAAATTCATTGCTCTACTTTAAATTAATGCAAATTTAGCTACCTTCAAACTTTTTTTTATTTGCTTGATATCTATGTATCTCCACAACCAAAATTTCTGAGGTAGCCAGACAGCTTAGAGCATTTTTTAGCGCTAATTGAAATTTCTCCCCGCTACGAACAAAGAAAATGAAATTTTCAAGAAAGCTTAAAATATAAGCTGCGATAACCTCTGCAATATTGCTGAGTCCAGAATATTAAATAATGTATATTTTTAAAATTCTTCTTGCTTCTGGGATGAATTTTGTTTATTTTTTGCACACAAAAATGAAAAAAGAGAAAGAAAGCAGAAAACACCACACTTGAGCCCATGCAACCAATATAGATTCAGGCAAACACACTTACAAGCGCGCATAAGCTTAACTATAACAACAATAACATATCTCTTTTCCTTAGAAAAAGCAAGTTTAGCAAAAAATTTCAAATTAAAATAAGCAAACAAATAAAGCCCTTTGGGGTGGCAGATAGCAGCATAAGATGAAGCTAGCTGGGGCTACGAAGTTGCTATGAAATCCCAAAGGCTAAAGCAAAGATGAGCAAAAATACATTTTTACATAGAAACCCTGCAAGGAATAATCAGTTAATAGTGAGCTAAATTTCTGATCCTCAAGTGCCAAAGAGGAACTAGTTTTATAGTAACTAGATTTAAACTGGTTTAAAACTAGTTTATTGCATTTGGAATGGCATTTTGCATAAAATGCTTCTTCTTACATTATACCTAACAAATTTTGCTTTAAATTCTATTTTTAAATTTTCAAATTTTTTTTTTAATTTTTCCATTTTTTTATCTTATGAAAATAGAAAACCTTACTTTTACCAAATGATTGCAAGAAAATGAATCATAAATCTAACTTGTAGTAGTTCCGAATGCACTAGTACCGCACTAGTTCGTCACGTGAACCTTTCCCTACATGGAAAAAGCGCATGCAGTCAGTTCAAACTGTGACGCATGCTGACGTGACCTGCTCTGATTTTGAATATTAAAAAAAAAAAAAATATTCACTGGGAAACCGCACAATTTTTATCTCCTCTGATTGTGTATGTATGTATGTACTATATACTTGATTACATATGTATACATATACTTTGTTCAGATTTTTTTTATCAATTTAATTTGTAATTTCTCTACCGGCAATGCAGCCACTTTTAGTCGATTTAAATAGCTTGATCTCAGTTTTTTTTTATTAAATTTAATTTCGCATCGAACCACAATCGTTATACTAATAGTAGAGCCTTGCTTTGGTTTGGTAAAAATATTTTTGTAACTCATACGCCATGTCATTCCTAACCACTAGGCACAATTTCCTATGTTTTTACAATCACAGAATGAGAATTCCAGCAAAAAATAACAAAATTCATATGTTAGTTTCGGTGGTGCTATAATTATGAAATAAACTGTATATCTACAGTTGTAAGTATAAAGAAACTTTTTGAAATCGTTATAGGGCACACTTCCCCAGCTAATTTCCTATGTATTGATCCATTGACATAAATACATTTCTCGCATTATGAATGCCATTAATGTATTCCTAACTCTACCAAACCATAAAGTGTCCGTCGCAATTGAGTAAGGTAGCAGCTTATATGTTAGACACTCATTGATGATTATTTAATAAGCAACGTAAGTGCCCTTAAGCGCATTGAAGTTGTTGTTCTCAGTTCGTGGTAGGCCAAATTTGAATCGTAGTGTCATTGAAAAAAATTGCATCTTAGGGAAATTCATTTGCAATTCTTATTGTTTTCAAAGGCTATTGCTACCAGTAGAGGTAATTCAAAGTGTGAACATAAGTATCATAAAATAAAAATTGATGCTGGAGCTTATTCTTTTATTACCTAAAGATAGGTTTGCTTGTTTTCTTACTTATTTGTGGAACAAAATTTGAAATTAAATTTTTGAACTAAATGTAAAGGAGAGAAAGAATAAAATAAAGCAAATTAAGTAAAATAAAATAAAATAAAATAAAATAAAATAAGATAACAAAAATTAAAATAAAATAAAATAAAAAAATTAAAATAAAATAAAATAAAATAAAATAAAATAAAATAAAATAAAATAAAATAAAATAAAATAAAATAAAATAAAATAAAATAAAATAAAATAATATAATATAAAATAAAATAAAATAAAATAAAATAAAATAAAATAAAATAAAATAAAATAAAATAAAATAAAATAAAATAAAATAAAATAAAATAAAATAAAATAAAATAAAACAAAATAAAATAAAATAAAATAAAATAAAATAAAATAAAATAAAATAAAATAAAATAAAATAAAATAAAATAAAATAAAATAAAATAAAATAAAATAAAATAAAATAAAATAAAATAAAATAAAATAAAATAAAATAAAATAAAATAAAATAAAGTAAAATAAAATAAAATAAAATAACATAATATAAAATAAAGTGAAATAAAATAAAATAAAATAAAATAAAATAAAATAAAATAAAATAAAATAAAATAAAATAAAATAAAATAAAATAAAATAAAATAAAATAAAAAAATTAAAATAAAATAAAATAAAAAAAATTAAAATAAAATAAAATAAAATAAAATAAAATAAAATAAAATAAAATAAAATAAAATAAAATAAAATATAATAAAGTTAAAAAAAAATAAAAAATAAAAAATTGGAAAGAGAGTAAAGGATTTTTTAAATTTGATAACCCAGCGGTAGACTCGTCATCGCTGCTTCCTTCTTGAGCTGGTTAATTATTTGATTGCTTCATAGACGTTCCATATATCTTTGTTAAGTAAGCCAAAGTATGCTTACCATGCAATTGTTTATAACCCTCCCATAAAACGACGTCATAAATTAAAGTATTTTTGGAAGTAGAATCATTTATTATCGCGCCATCGACAATTGATAAAGCAAATATTATTAAAATTTACACAAGCAATAAAAGTAAAACATGCTTCAGTAGCTTGTCAAGAGACGTCACGCCTTAAATTTACTAAGGAAGTATTTTAGTTATTTGCAATTAATATTGCTTGCTCTAGTGTGCTACTTATTCTAAGGTAGCATACATCATATAGAGGCAAACGGCATGCTCGAATTTGTTTGTGAAATATTACTTACATAGGTCTTTAGATAGTCATGCTTACTTCTGCGCACTATCTTATCAGGTAATGGTAGAAATAAAAGAAGTAACTACATGAGATTATGATAAGTTACGGCTTACATTTTTGATCAGCTGTTATATACACATGGGAGTGAGTATGAAGCTATAAATAAATCTCACTTCAGACATACATACATACATATTTAAATACATAAGAATCAAATCTCAATATAGAGTTATTTGTGATATTGATGAATTGTGATGAAACTTTAGTAATTAATTGACAAGTTTTAGCGAAAACCTTGAAAACTTAGTTACGTTAAGAGGAAGCTTCAAACTTTCAAAATGTTACAGTACTCATTCAGGTGTTATTAACAATTTTAGCAATGAAGATTTGAAAACAAAAAAAAAACGTTTACTTCTAAGTTGCATAAAAATGCTGCTTGGCAAATAGCTAAAGGCGCTGATGCAAGGAAATCGATGAAATGGTAGTCCTCGAATTTTTCCTTGGAGCGCATAAACTTTTTTGGGAAATTATGTTTTCTGATGTATTGAAAACGGAAATTTTTTTTATTAGGATGAAAGAGTAGGAGGCAAGGACAAAGTTTCGATAACCTTGAGAAATTTAGAACCAAACTTTCTAGATCTAAAAGTAAATTGCGGACAACATTTCTTTCCTCAATTAAATAGCTTCCAAAAACTTTAATCATGCGAAGTGTAAGAAATTTAAATTGAAAATAAATATTAGATTAACCACTACAGTCATCTATACAACTGAAAACTCGGCAGAAAAAGACTAATTGAATAATGAAAAAGAAGAAATAATTGAAAAATAATCAAATTTTCAAATACCTTGAAAAATGTGCAAAAAGAGACATCGTAAAATTCCCTTTAACAATTTCTAATTTGTTTATTTCCTTAAAAAAATGCAATTTTCCTGCAACACCATTTCATTGGCAGTTGAAAATTCAAAAAAAAAAAAAAAACATTTCTGAAAAATAGGCCAAAAGCTTTGAATTAAAGATGAAAAATAATTTTCACAGCAAACCAATAACAGCAGTGCAGTGCAACTGAAGCTTAAACAAGCAATGAAATGTGCAAATATACCGACGGAGATACAACAATCCATGGTATATGTATTAGTACACACACACACACAAGTACGAGGAAGCATTTATATTGAAAACTTTTTAAAGTTTGAATTTTGTTTTTGATGACTATCAAATTTGCAATGCTTTTCGTTTAGGTTGCCATTTTTGATTTTGTTAGCAGTGTTGGGCAATATGCGCAACAAGTTTAGTTCGCAGTAACGAAAACAATTTCTTTCGTTAGCAAAATTGCTGAACAAATCTCACTCATAGATAAGTTTAAAAAGAGAAAAGAAGTAAAAATATTTTCATCACTCAAAACAATGTTGCCCACCTCTGTTCGTTAGTGCGCTATTCGCCCATGCGGTGTTGTTAAACACTTTTTCTATTTTGTTTTATATTTCAACTTGGTGGAATGTTCAATTGTTTTAGAGCACATTGTTTGACTAAAGTTTTGGGTGTTCACAAAGCAAAAAATCTACTACGAAAGTATGAGCTGTCGACTTTTTTTTGAAGTCTGCTACTTAGCTTTAGAAACTTTTTAATAATAAAAGAAATTGCCGTTAAAAGTTAAGCGCTCACATGTGCGGGTGGTTTTATACTTCAAAGGCAACTTTTAAAGCTTTTAAGTTTAACATGCCAGAGGTCAATGAAACTCTACTCATAGGTCCGTAGTGGGTTTTAATCTATAAAAAGAAAACTTTTTTTTAAAATCAAGTTTACGTCACTCAACATCAATCTGTCAAAATAGAATTTGACATTTTATAGGTTCCTCATAGTAAAAGTGAGGTGAAAAAAAAATTCCTGCACTATACCCCGTAGATATTTAGTCTCTCTCCGTTCAAGGCGTTAAAGAGAAAATTTTCCTTATCTGTGGCATACTTTTAGGAGCCAAATAATTTATAACATACTGGTAATCATTTTTTGTCAGCACTCAAAGTCATCTGGTAAACAAATATTTTGTTTTCATATGTTGCACCCTGTGTACGTTTTCAAATACCCAGACAGCCTGCTCAAACCCTGAAAGCACATTTCACCACACTTAATATACAATTGTGGCATACTTTTAATGAAATTTTAAAATAGCACACATAAGTCTGCTTGTAATATTTCGCAAACATCAGAGAAAAAAATTTTTCAACACAGAGTGCCACATTTACACATTCTATATGCGCGTACAGATTGATTGATATATTAAATGTCTACATTTTAATGACTCGTGTTCTTTTTATGGCCATCATTTCAAGCTACGCGCTGCCATATGCGTGCCTTCATAATAACAGACAGCAACAACAACAAACAACAGAAAAATAAATCATATCTTTCTGAACCATTATCGCATTTTGGCTTAGCGCCAACATTTGCCGTGCTCGTATAACACGATCATGATCATGAACAATAAGAAGGGACGGACTACATTAAAACCAGAAAACGGCATCGACAGCCAACACAAACAACAAAAGTTGTATTTGTGTTGTATTATTTAGTCGTAGAAGGGCATTTTGCACTACCAGAAATGGTGGAATAATTCAATAATTTGAACTGCAAGTGTGTGAAATAAAATAAAATAAAATAAAATAAAATAAAATAAAATAAAATAAAATGAAATGAAATGAAATGAAATGAAATGAAATAAAATAAAATAAAATAAAATAAAATAAAATAAAATAAAATAAAATAAAATAAAATAAAATAAAATAAAATAAAATAAAATAAAATAAAATAAAATAAAATAAAATAAAATAAAATAAAATAAAATAAAATAAAATAAAATAAAATAAAATAAAATAAAATAAAATAAAATAAAATAAAATAAAATAAAATAAAATAAAATAAAGTAAAATAAAATAAAATAAAATAAAATAAAATAAAATAAAATGAAATGAAATGAAATGAAATGAAATAAAATAAAATAAAATAAAATAAAATAAAATAAAATAAAATAAAATAAAATAAAATAAAATAAAATAAAATAAAATAAAATAAAATAAAATAAAATAAAATAAAATAAAATAAAATAAAATAAAATAAAATAAAATAAAATAAAATAAAATAAAATAAAATAAAATAAAATAAAATAAAATAAAATAAAGTAAAATAAAATAAAATAAAATAAAATAAAATAAAATAAAATAAAATAAAATAAAATAAAATAAAATAAAATAAAATAAAATAAAATAAAATAAAATAAAATAAAATAAAATAAAATAAAATAAAATAAAATAAAATAAAATAAAATGAAATGAAATGAAATGAAATGAAATGAAATGAAATGAAATGAAATAAAATAAAATGAAATAAAATAAAATAAAATAAAGTAAAATAAAATAAAATAAAATAAAATAAAATAAAATAAAATAAAATAAAATAAAATAAAATAAAATAAAGTAAAATAAAATAAAATAAAATGAAATGAAATGAAATGAAATGAAATGAAATGAAATGAAATGAAATGAAATGAAATGAAATGAAATGAAATGAAATGAAATGAAATGAAATGAAATGAAATGAAATGAAATGAAATGAAATAAAATAAAATAGAGTAAAATGAAATAAAAACAACAACTGACAATGCAACTGAAATAACATTACCAGTGCAAAAGTATTAGTAACTATAATTTATATTTCAATACTTGACATGCAATATTCATTGCAGTGCCCTCACTAGCCATTGCTTTTTAACCCGCACTGCATTGTGCCCATTTATGACAAAAATAGCTAAAAGTGTATTTTACATTCGCCAATTTTTTTTGTTTTATTCGTCGACGACTTTTCATTGCTGTTTTTAATGATGAGCTTTCTAGTGAAAAACTTTTACGATGACAAAACGGCCAGACAACCTTTATAGCTGCAGCTAGCCGTGCCGAACATTTTGTGGTCAACAGCCACAACAATAATGATGACGATGGCAATAGCAACAGTCACAATAATTGCTTGTGAAATGTTCGCTGTACTTTGGTAGCATTTGTTGCTTGGCGCTTTTCTATTTTGTTGTTGGCGCCCATTTTGGCACAAACATTGACGACCTTTGTGGTGGCCACGTTCTTGTCTGTTTTCAAGTGCCTCTCATTTTTATTTTTTTTGGTCGAGTGCTTAACACATTTTTCGCATATTTTTTCAAACGACCTTTTGCACTTAGAAATTCTTTTATTTGATTTAGTTGGTTGTTGTTTTTTTTTTTTTTTTTTTTAATATTTGAAGTGTGCGTGATTTTTTCTATCTGAGTTTGTCGATGTGCTTTGGTATTAGATGATATGTTTGTACTAAATTGTGGTTTTTAATGATTGGGACTTTTATGTAATTTGAGCTTAAATGCTATGTTAACGAGTGCTTTAGACTTTAAGTAAGTTGTTTTTGTAGGAGTATCTTTAGAAGTATTCAATTTTATTAATTGGAGTGTAATTTGATGCTAAACAATTTTTAGAAAATTTAAGAGCGTTTGTAGAATCTTGCTTTGATGTCTCTCCTTGCTTTAACTGTTATGCAAATTGATTCTTGAGACTAACAGGTTAGGTTAGGTTGAGAGGGTAGAGGCTTCATATCGACAAAACGGCTTACTCTTAAAAAATTCATTAAACCCGATATGAACTGAACCCGACCCCTACAGAGTTTGTAGAGATTTTGCATAATATTTACTTTCTTCATTTTTAGAAATAACATTTTCGAAAATGGCGTGGCAAAGTATCGAAGTATCTGAAAAATTTCGGTAACAGGTACTTTTGAGTTGTGATTACTACATAACGGCTTAATCGACTCCAATCAGCTTACAAAAATATACACTGTAAAAATTGTATATTACACTTAACATTTTTTTTGTTAAAAATAAAATTTTAAACTACGAAAATACGTAAAAAGCCAAAGAATTAAAAAAACTTTAGAAAGGTGGACTTAATATATAAAAAATATCTAACAAATAAAATGGCGTTTTTTAACATTTTTTAAATTTTTTTGTTGAATACATATGCATATATGAAAAATTTCTAACAGAAAAAACCGCCCTTTTGTATTTTAGATATTTTTTTATAAATTAAATCCACCTTTCTAAAGTTTTTTTTTTTTTAAAGAATTTGCCTTTGAAGCATTTCGGAATTTAAAATTTTATATTTAACACGAAAATTTTTTCAGTGTAATATACAATATTTGTAGTATATATACATACATTTACGAAAACCGTTCTAAAAACATTTCTAATGCTAAAAAGATCTTTAAAATCGGTTGAACAATTCTGAAGTTATCAAAAATATTTCCTTACCTAGCCACGCCTAGAATTTTTCGAAAATGTAATTCCGAAAACGAGGCTGTGTTTGTGTAAAATTTCTTAGAAATACGAGATGGTTGGGTTCAGAATTTGTTTTCTTTTTTATTGGTTCATCTTTAGTGTCAATAACATTTATGGTTATGGTGGTGCTTTTTCGAGGGCTATGCTGTAATCTTAGCAACCTTGTTGGGCCTATCGATTTGAAGATTTTGGGCTTCCTCCTTAACCGCTCTGTTACAAGTGGCACGTTGTAGATAATCTGTTTACGTCTACCATTCAACTTGTTGTGTTTACGCTAAAAAGCTCGCAATGTGTTAAGCTAATAAAGATAGACGGCTTGGGTTTATACAACGCCACGTGCAAGACAGCCTCGACATAAATTTGGTTAAGCTTTTAGGTGAGTTTTTTTTTATACAATTTAAGCGCACTCTTGACAGTAAAAACAACAACAAAAATAAATAAGTGAAATAAAACGTGATATCTTTATGCAGAATATTTTTTCTTCACAAAACTGTCAAATTAAGTTAAGTTAAGAAATGTTGAAGTAAAAAAGGTGAAATGAAAAACCTTTAGAATTTGAATAAAAAATAAATAAAATTACGCCAAAGTTATGCAAATTGTGTACGCAAGTCATCTTGGGATAAATTGTGTTGCTACGTGAGAGAAAATGCAACAATGCACCACACACTGCAACAAAGCAAAAGGGCATTTGGCAGCAATTGAGTAGACGACGCGGGCAATGAAACTAATGCGAAGCGATAACTTGGAAAAGGTTGGCGCTTTCTTTCGGTTTGTTTATGTTTACTTGTTGGCATAGTTTGTGTAGTTTGCGGTGAGTTTTATGCAATAAATTTAAAATAATTATTGTGAGCTGTAATGCGGTTTAGCATAATGGCTAGAATTTTTTTTATTATTTTACTTGAATTTCTTTTATCGCCTTAATTAACGTAAGTAAGTAGTAGTTTTAGAAAATAGTAAGTCAGTTTGATAGTAAAAAGTTAATCTTATCTTGAATGGAAGCGAATAAAAGCTATCGGTTTGGCTAGACTACAAGGCAGTTTAATCAGTTACATGCTAGCGGTGGTGTTTTCTAACCAAAGTCTTCTTCTTCTTAATTTACTAATAATTTTTTTTTTTATCAAATTCCTGTATTAGTAAACAATAATTTGTTGCGAAAATTATTTTCTTATAATTTTTCGAATCAAAGAAATTGCGGATAGAGTGGGAAAAAAGGATAGAAAAAGTAACGGAAAAAGTTTTTTTTACTAAGAAATCTGGCAGGTTTTTTGATAATTTAACTCAATTTGAAAACTAGTAAAAAAAATAATAATAATGATAATAATAAAAAAAAATAATATAAATACAAATTTTTTTCCTGTATTTAAATTTTCGTTTATATTTTAAATACTTAAAAAAAATTTCAAAGCTTTAGACTAATAATATAAATATTAAATTATGAAAGAAAATAATAATAATGATAATAAAAAAAAATTAAAATAAAAAATTATTTTTCTTTTATTTTATTTTTCGTTTATAGTTATGAATACTTAAAAAAAATTTCAAAGATTTAGACTAACGATATAAATATTAAATTATTAAAAAAAAAATTATGATAATAATAAAAAAATTAAAAGAAAAATATTTCTATTTATTTTATTTTTCGTTTATATTTATGAAGTCTCTTGTTGTACTTAAAATGTTTAGACCTAACCTCATTAAGGGAATGAAATCCCGAATCCGAATCCCTCTGAGCATAATGACCGGTCGAGGTTCAGACATAACCCATTGCATTTAGCGGTTAGGGCAGAACTATAATCCAACTGATAAGTTCTGACTTTTATTTCGATTTCGCACATCAATCTATAGTTATATTTTTTTTGCTTGGATTTTTGAAAAAAAAAAAAAATTTTTTTAAATTAAAAAAAAAAAATTAAAAAAAAAAAAACACTTGAAATCAATAAGTACTATAAATACTTAAAACTTGCGTACCTTGGAACTGCTAGCCTAACGGTAATTTTTATTTCAAACTTTTTTGTTGGGAGTTGAATTTGCTACCAGTAACCGAATTTTCTCCGTAAGAATTAAGCGACTTCTGAGAAAATAAAACAAAACTAACCTTTTTTTGGAAAGTTTGCAATTCCTTTGGAACATCATATATGAACTTGCCAAACAATATTGTGAGCACTTATAATTGTTTTTGTTAGTTTATTTTTCTAATTTCTTTGACAAAATTTTTTTGAGCGAGTTGAATAAATGTTATCTAGTTTAGAGATGCCGATAGAAAATTGAAAAAAATATCAATATGGCTTACAATTTTTTCCAAAAAAAAAACTGATAAAAAAATACAAATTAAGAACATTTAATATCTTCAAAATCGTTGACACAAATTGAGCTCAGAGAAGACACAGCACCATAAAATCAACAAAACAAAAAAAAAAAAATTGTATTCTTTTCCACATTCTTTGCGGCAGCCTCTTTTTGTGTAAACCAATTAAATAAATAAATGAAATGTATGCAAACACCTGACATCCCAAATGTTATCTGATGACGCAAAGCTATCGAGTTCTTAAAACAAACACAGGTACATTACATTTTCCAGTAAAGGTGATGATAAGGTACAATTAATTTTTAAGACAAACAAAGCTGCTTTAAAATTAAAATTTAATTAAGAAAAAATGGTAAACAAAACTATTTGAATAACTTTCATGAACAACAATTTGTATAATAAAATTGGACCGATGTTTTGCAAGTGCGAGAAACAGAAAAGAAAGGTCGATCAATAAGTATGCGGAAATAATCAGAAGGATGATTTTATTCGAATAAGTTGAGACCAATATTCGTCCATCATTCTATATATGTATGTATTCATAAGCGAGCGGACAAAAATGAAAAAAGAAAGCTCTTATTTTAGGATTCTCTTGCCTCAACAATGATCCCTCCAATCCAGTTTTCTTGTATACAAAACAATTTTATTTTATATAAAGATAATTAATTAATTTAATTGAAAGCTTATAGATATTGACTTTCAACCTTCTTGTTGCCCGCCGTAATGAATTTGTGATACAACGCATGAAAGAGCTTTTGTTAAAAAAAAAAGTTCGTCAATACACTCTACTTTCTATAAAGGCTACAATAACTTACTTTGTAGCAGAATAGGAAGAAGGATACTTTTATACACGGCATTAAGTAAATGGTAGCAAAGGATAAAAATAAAATTGTTCGACATTTAAATGGAAATGATACTAATGATGCGAAGCATTTACTGAATAAGCAGAGGAAAAAGAAAAAAAAAATATAGAAAAAAGTAAAAAAATAACAAAATAATTGAAAAAATAAAAAAGAACAGAAAAGGAGATTTTAAAACCTGTATTTCTTAAAATATAATTTAAAAAAAATTTAATCTCTACTCATAACTATCTTTTAGTTTAAAACAATAGTACTTTTTAAAGGTCTCGAAATAGAGTTAAAGCTCTCGAAGTAGAGTTTCCCTGGTTATAATATTAATCAAAAAGAAAAAAACTAAAACTAATATTAAAAAAAACTGCGAGCTCCTAAATAATTTTTTGTTGTGAGATTACTTTTGCGAAATACACTGAATTTTTAAATTTTCACCATAATCTATTTTGAGTTCCAAATAATGAGCACAACCTGCTGCTTACTCTTTCGTCATATCATCTCTAACTTTGACTTTTCTATCACCTTAAAATTTAATAACTATTAGTTCTGTAATTAGTGAGCATTACGGAAATAACAATTAACTTAATACTAACAATCATTTAATAAGGCTAAAATCACTTATGCACGCTCATAGCTTTTCATATCAAACAGTTGAATGGTCCAAGATAATTCGATTAAGTAAGTAATTTCAAAAGACCATACCTCCATACACTTCATATGAGTGTGCTTGGAAAGCTCATTTCAGTTCAGATGTTGTCACTCTGAAGAGTTTTCTAGTATGCACATATCTACTTACTTATATTTATAAAAATACCCAGCAGTCAAATCAACTAATTAAAAATAACTAGTTCAACATTCCTCTACTCACAAGAGATAGAGCTTTAAAATTTCAATTAAAAAAAATTTTTTATATAATATAAGTTCAGTCTCTTTTTGGACTAGTTTGTAAGTAGGCGAAAAATATATGAATACTTTATGATTCAGATATTGTTTTCTGTGGACTATAAATTATGTTAGCAGTCATCGACTGATACTCGTCGCGAAAGGTTGTGCGAACAGTTTGATCAGTGATTATCTTTGCGACTTTCTTTTGTGCTTTTCTTACATACAGTGTAAGTGTTTTTCGCAGTTTTCTTCATTGTTGTTTCTGTAAGCGTGATTATTAAATATTGATTAGGAATAACAAGTGCGTAGTAACTATGCCCCCCGGGGGATCTTCGCTTGGGGATAACAGGTACAGCCTGCTATCCTCAAGCCCAAAAACCAAAAAGAAAAAACTAAACAACTCCTCTCTCGATATATTCCCAGCCCTACCAACAATTAAAAAAGAACATCCAAAATACCTAGTAGCAAGTGCCGTTAACTCACCTAAGCCTCTTAGCAAATACTCGTGTTTTGCCATCGACAAAGCACTGAAAAACATTAGCTCTGAAATAATAAGTATTTCCGAACTTAGAGACGGCAATTTACTTCTCCTAGTGAAAAATGACACTATTGCTAAAAAATACATACAAGCCACTCATTTAATTGGAGTTTGCGACGTCAAAATAGAATTCCACAATAACCTGAACAGTTCAAAGGGAACAATATATGCACCATGCCTTAACGACATTTCAGAGTCTGAAATCCTCGAAAATCTTAAAGAACAGGGAGTTGTATCTATTTTTAAATTTACTAAAATAGTTGAAGGTAAACATATACCCAGTGGAGTACATCTCTTAACCTTTGATTTATACCACCTACCCGAAAAAGTAGAAATATCTTGGTACACCACCAAAGTAAGACCCTACTATCCAAACCCTATGAAATGCAAAAATTGCCACCTTCTTGGTCACACAACAAAACGTTGTAGTAGGCTCCCTATCTGCGATTCTTGCGCCCTTCCTCCTCATTCACCTGATCAATGTACTCGCACATATTGTGTCAATTGTACTGGCCCTCACCCCGCATCCAACAAAGCATGTCCAAAATTCTTGCAAATGAAGGAAATCATAAAAATAAAAACAGACAAAAAATGTTCTATGCGTGAAGCAATGAAGGCATACAGAACGCAGACTTCGCCCACTTTTGACTCCTCCTCCCTTTCCTTCTCTACAATTACAAAAAGCACTCAAAATCAGCAAAATAGTTCAAATGTTCAAATCAATACAAATCAACAAAATAGTTTACAACAAATAAACACAAATACCCCTAACGGTTCTAACCACATTCCTAACGCAAAACAACAAAATAGCATTGAAAACGCAGTCAATCAAAACAATAGCGTACTCGAAACTAAAGAAACACAAATGAAAACAAATAAAAACAATAACTTAGAAAACAGCGAAAAACAAGTAAACAATGCAAATGAGATAAACATTAATAATCCAACATCGATATCAGTCGATGACTTATCCACAAATACAATTATATCATCTTTCCTTTCCCAACTCATAACCCCCAACTTCCCTCCTACCTCCAGCTTGCCGATGCAAGACCATCCTATGGATGATGCATCATGATGCGTGTCCTGCAATGGAACTTAAATGGTCTGTATAACAACTATGCAGACCTCAATATTCTAATTAACGATTTCTCCCCCGAAATCATAACTCTACAAGAGACCCATATTCCCTACAACAAAACAGCTTACCCACCTAACAAATATAAGAGTTATTTTCATAATAATACACAGAATACAACATCAAAACAAGGAATTGCAATTTTCATCAAAAAAACCATCAATCACAAAATAGTACCAACAACTTCAAACTTATCTTCCCTGGCCATCGAAGTAGATATCGGGTTTAAATTTGTCGTCATCAACTGCTATATTCCGCCCCATCAAAGTTTCACAGCTTTGGATATAGTAAGCCTAATCAAGCCTTTTAACTATCCTGTCATCTTGCTAGGTGACTTCAACGCCTGGAGTCCTTTATGGGGTTCCCCTTCAGCCAATCAAAGAGGACAGCTAATTGAAGACGTAATTATGGCCCATAACCTTATAGTCCTCAACGACGGCTCTCCCACCCACTTCTCCACACACAAAACATTTTCCCACCCAGATATAACACTCTGCTCACCCGCACTTGCCCCCAAGCTATCCTCTCAAACCCTAGACGACCTCCACAGTAGCGACCATTTCCCTATCATTACCTCACTTCTTACCCCTACTTCCTATCAAGTCAAACGCAGATCTAAGTTTCTAACAGACAAAGCTGACTGGACCCGCTTTTGCAACCTTTCTTTAGAGCTTTCTAACAAAAAACCGTGTAAAACAAATATTAACGCGGAAGCCGCCGCAATAAAAACAATTATTCGTACAGCGGCACATGCATCAATACCCCAAAGCTGTTCAAGACTATTCTCGGCTAAATTACCCTATTGGTCAAACCATCTTTCAAGCCTTCGTAAAAACAAGCAATATCGTTGGGCTATCTACAAGAAGAATAGATCCGATGACAATCTTATCAGCTATAAGAAAGCGAATGCGGTTTTTAGAAAAGAATTAAAAGAAGCAAAGCGGAAACACTTAGAAAATTTCACAGCTAATATATCTCCCACCTCCAACCCCAAACAATTATGGGCCGATATAAGAACCCTCTCAGGATCCCGCCCAGCCTCCAACATTTCCTTTATCCATTCATCACAAGGCCCCATTTATTGTCCTAAGCAAATTGCCTCTGAGTTTGCTACTTCATGGTCAGCATACTCCGACAATACCAACTTCCACCCCAGTTTTAACACACTAAGACACCAATACATTTTAGAACCTTATTATAACCCTACCCCCTCCCGTACAGCTTTAGCGGTTGAAGTTCCCATTACACTTGATGAATTTGAGTACACCATTTCGTCAATGAGAGGCAAAACGCCTGGGGAAGACAAAATATCTTACCCTATCTTGAGAAATCTACCAGAACTCCTTAAATCTAGAATTATCAATCTTTACAACGATATCTTGGTAAGCGGAACATTCCCTCAACAATGGAAAATTTCTGCAATCATCCCTATTCCCAAGCCAAACAAACCTTCCTCCTCAGTATCCAGCTATAGACCCATTTCCCTTCTGCCCTGCATTTCGAAAACCTTGGAAAAAATCATTTCCACTCGCATCATGTTCTTTGCTAAAGCAAACGGTCTTATAACACCTCATCAGTTTGCCTTCCAAAAAGGTATAGGGGTCATCGACTCTCTAATGTACTTTGAGCATTTCGCTAAAATGTCCTTAGCATCAAAAAACCATGTGTCTATTTTAAATTTAGACTTTGAAAAAGCCTTTGACCGAATTGGTGCCCATGTGGTGCTGGGAGTACTTAAACGATGGAATATTGGCACGAAAATGTATAATGTCATAAAATCTTTCCTAAACAATCGTAAACTCCTGGTAAGAGTAAACAATCAAAATTCTGACATTTACAATCTTTTCAACGGCTTACCACAAGGCTCCCCACTCTCTGTTACCCTTTTTACATTAGCTTTTAACGAACTAAGCTCTATCATCTCATCGTTCACCCACATCGAGCACTTCATTTACGCAGATGACATTGTTATTTTTTCAAAAACCAAAAACTTATTTAAGGTGAACGAAACGTTCGGCAAAATTTTAGATGATATTACAAAGTGGTCTCAAACATCAGGGGCACATATAGCAATACCAAAATGTTCAACCTTCCATATCTGCAGAAAGCATCAGTGTTCCTTCCCTTCCTTATCCTTCCTTAATACCCGTATTCCACACTCAGATTCTCTAAAAATACTAGGTATATTATTTGATAAGAAACTTACTTTTAAGGACCATTGCAAGTATATTAGACTAAGCTTAGCATCTAGGCTTAACATTTTAAAATATCTTTCATCTAAACATTGCTTTGTCCATACTAATACTCTTATTAACATAACAAGATCACTAATACTTTCTAAAATCGATTACGGGCTCCCCATATATGGGAACTGTGCAAAGTCACACATCAAGGTTTTAAATTCACCATACCATGCAGCAGCCAGAAGGAGCCTTCGTGCGTTTCCAACATCACCAGTCAAAGCTGTCCTTGCAGAAACTGGACTGCCCGATATCTTGAGCAGAGTGAAATACGTTACTATGATGCTGATACCAAAGATAGTATATTGCAAGAATAAGCTGGTATTCGAACAAATAAACTCTGCACATCTCCAACTGGGAAAAAGTAAAATAGAATCTGTAATTTCACGTTGCGTGTTGCTAATAAAAGATGCTAATATTATTTCAAAACCAATATTATTGAAACCTACTGCACACCCGCCCTTCATTGCCCCTAAAAACTCAATCATCTCAAATCTACTTAAGCATCAAAAAAGCAAAACCAGCCCCAATGAATATTTACAACTCTATATGGAAGCACTCGAGCCATACAACGAGAATTGGGAAATTATTTTTACCGACGGATCAAAAACAGACACCACTACTACCTTTGCCATAACAAACAAACTCGGTGAAACCATCTCTGTCGGGACACTACCCAACTACTGCTCAGTATTCACAGCGGAAGCAGCTGCCTTGCTTGTAGCGGTAGAGTATGCCTCACGAAATGGAAATGAGCATATTGTCTGCACTGACAGCAAATCTTGCGTCGAAGCCATCCTAAATCCAGCAAACGATTGCTACCTGGTTGTACAAATTCGGGAGACTCTGCTGCAGCATAGCTCCATCAAAATTATGTGGATACCTGGGCACATGGGCATTCGCGGAAATGAAATTGCAGACAAACGAGCTAAAGAAGCGGGCAGAGAACCCCTTCACTTCTTCGAACATCTAATAAATAGCGATATCCGTAACTTGTATAGAAAGATTATGTATGAAAGCTGGCAAACAGATTGGAGGGAATATCAACATTACTACAAAATCTGCAATCCCTCCGGGTCACGATCAATATTCCCAACAAATGCACCCTGCAAAAACATACAACACTTTGTCAGACTAAGAATCGGTCATACGATCTCAACACATGCACATCTCCTTAATGGCGAACCTCCATCATCATGCCGCTACTGTGATAGGAATATTTGCACAGTTCAGCACCTCCTCGACGACTGCCCAGGACTTCAACAAATTCGATCATGTATTTTTACTAACACAACTCCTTCAGAGCACCTAAGATGTATTAATGACAACAATATCAATATTATTTCTAACTTTGTTTCACTCTCCAAGTTACAACTATAACTATTCACCACTCACATGTACATAAAAAATCATTTCAATCTATGTCATGCGCATGTATTTGTGGATTTTGCGATGTATCTGTATGGCTGACATACAGATACTTATGTACTCAATCTACGAATCCCATGCGCATGTCTTTCTTTATCATAATATCTCTACAAAAGATTAGATTTAGCAAGCCGACGGCCCTGGCAGCCAGTGCTTTAGCTCATAAGTGTAGTAATTATTCATAATTGCTTCTCTTTTTAATAAATAAATAAATAAAAAAATAAAAATTATGTTAGAGACGTTACGAGACTTCGTTTACAATTTCAAATCGATCGCAACTTCCGATTTTTTAAGAAGCAAGGTCCGGGTTCGGTTCACATAAATTTATTCTCTAACATCACTAATATATTCCAAAGTTCTCACCCTAGTACATGAATAAATCCACATACATAGCTTTTTGTTTGTAATATTTGTCACTCAAATTGCAAGATCCGGGTTCGGCTCCGATGAAGTTTTTCCGAAAAATCACTAATATATTCCCAAATATTTACCAGATATCTTCTTCCCAATTTAATTTATGATTTCAAATGCAAAATCCGGTTTCGGTTCCCATAAATCACTTTCGTAACATCACTAATATCTCCATTTCCAAATACCAAACCTCAGTGAAGGATAAATTCATATAGCTTTTTGTTTGTATTATTTGTTATTCAAATTGCAAGATCCGGTTTCGGTTCCAATAAAATCACTTTCGTAACATCACTAATATCTTCATTACCAAATACTAAACCTTAGTCAAGGATAAATACATATAGCTTTTTGTTTGTATTGTTGGTCACTCAAATTGCAAGATCCGGGTTCGGTTCCGACAAAATTATTCCGAAAATCACTATTATATTCCCAATATTTACCACGCAGCCAGATTGCTTCCTTCCAATTTAATTTATAATTTCAAATGCAAAATCCGGTTTCGGTTCCGATAAAACCACTTTCGTAGCATCACTAAAATATTCGCAATTACTTACCCAAGTAGGAGTACATGCATAAATCCACCTACGTAGCGTCTTGTCCATTACATTTATGATTTATTATATTTATATGTTTACATAATCCATTTGCTCAGCACTTTCCAATGGTTGTAAGGAAAAACAAAGTCTTGTGTGTATGTGTAAGTATTTAAGTAAATATGTACTTATACTTTACACACACACACACACATGTATGTAGCTCTCAAGTCGCTTTCAATATCCTGTGTAAATCTATCTAAGTTTGGCTTTTAACTTTGCTTTCACTTCCACTTCTGGGTACGACGAACGGCAACAAATCTTTGCTAATTCCTCACAAGCACCCCGTTTCGTTCGAAAGATAATCGTGCAATTAATCAGACAATCATAGATTCATATATAGCTTAGGATAGGGGCTGAATGATAAGTACACTATCCAACGAAGTGAGCAGCTGTTGTTCAGTTGTGATGGGTAGATCATCGAACAACAGGGATAGGGGATACTTTTTTTTTTTTTATTACTATTTAAGCATTTATTAAGCAAGCAGAAAAATTCATTAATTTTTCCATAATTTATTTTGAGCGAATATTGGATGATTTTTTTTTCGTAAGCACTTAGCAACTTATGAATAAAAAGACAAAATAAAATTTGTTAAACAGTTATATCCTTTGAAAATCGAATCTGAATTTGTCGTTTGTGAGGTAGCAAAAAAACTTGTAAGCGCCTATAAATATTTCTGCTAGCTTAATTTTATGTTGCTATCAATTCAAGCAATTTTTAAAAAAATGCGTTTAATGACAAATAAAAAACGTACAGCGAAATATATAATTTTTTTTTGATGTGTTTTTTTTTCTTTTCTTGTACAGACTCATATTACACATTTTTTTTTAGCAAGCACTAAGCGACCTATGAATAAAATAAAATTAAACAATTTTTTTTTTATTTAAAATAAAATTTCAACTAGTCGTTTGCAAGATAGCAACCCAAATACTGAAAGATCATACTTCAATCTGTTCTCTTACTTATTCGCTTATTTAAATTCAAACATTTTTTTAAGTGAGTAAAATAAATTTATTCTTGACTTGACGAAAGGACAAATAAAAGTCGAAATGGAAATTTAATTTTTTAAAATAAAATTTTTCTCTTTTTTTTCGCTTTTTGGACGAAAATGAAATAGCTTTTTTTTTCGGCAAGCACATAGCGACTTATCAATAAATAGCAAATAAGAATTTTTTTTTGTGAAAATTTAAAATTTTTTTTGGCAATCAAATGAGGCCTTGTCATTTGCAGGATAGCAACTAAAATTGTGAGCGCTTATAAATATATGTATCTGCTAGCTTAATTTTTTGTTGCTTTCAATTTAACAATGGTCTTAAGACCAATCAAGGAATTAATTGACTTTTCCATAATTTGTTTACGGTGTGGTCACATGTTGGACGCTGTTTTTTTCGTAAGAGTTTAGCGACTTGTGAATAAAAAAACCCAACAAAATTTTTTTTTTTTTTCAAATTTAAAAAGTAAAATCTAAACTCGACGCTACTGGCTTATTTTTAGTTGATTTTAGTTCAGATACATATTTTAAGCGAGTATAAAAATTGTCACAAACATCTAAATGGCAATTTGTTAAGGTCCCTGCTTCTCATATTTATTATCTGGAAATCTGGCTAGAAGGGTGTATCCATAAGTACTATAAACAAAAATCTTTTTACATATACATACATATATGAACCTAAGTATGTATGTGTGTGCTCACAATGCAGCGGTTCGCCAGTTAAGTACACTTGGGAGCCTCTTATGTTTGATGGCTCTTTTGTTCTTGTAAGTGATTGCTTTTGCCGTCACTTCCAATTAAGTAATAGCGAAAACTTGATGGATATCCGATAATTAAATGGAGAAATCATTTGGAAAGTATTGCTTGATTTCTGAAAAAAAAAAAAAGAATGCTTTCTGTCTCACTCAGTAAATATTTGCTTGTGGCAATGTCGAAGTGTATCTTTGAGTTTAAATTTCATAATAAATTGAACTGAAATTCATTGACTTTTTTTCAACCAACGCTGTGCTTTATTTATTTTTATCTGTTTTCATTTAAAAATTTGATTAATTTATTAAGACTAGTTTAGTGATAAAAAGTTTGCATCCATAGCAACCTATCAGAAGCAGTATTGCCTACTTGAATTGAGCATCTATTTGAAATTCGATTTTAATGCGCATTTAGCACACATACATACATAATTTTATTGATAAATATAAAAAGCAAAATTGTTGCTTATTAATATGAGAATAATTAATGAGTTTTATCTTGTACAGATGAACGGTTTTTTTTTTAAATCAAAAAAAAAAATAATTATGTTTAAAAAAAAAAAAAATAAAAAAACAGAAATAAAAATCCATAACACATCTAAACGAGATTTCAATCTGTCAGCAGCAGCTCAAATTTTTATGAAAAATATGATATCAAAGAAATGCTCAAATGATAATTGAATGAATAATTTAAATTTGGAAAAAGGAGATCAACCTGTCATGAGTGCAGATGATTAGCAAAATAGTTCCACTGTCAGTTAAATACAAGAGTCAAGTGTGGATTGGCAAATTTCTTTAAAGAACTTAAACATCAATTTTGGCGATGAAACTACATAGACAAGAAACTATAAAGAAAAATTTATTTTCTAAAAAATTTAATTTTTTTTTTTATTGAAAAGTTTTGAAATTTCTTTAATTAAAAGCTGGCATATGGGTATTTTCTTCCAAAAAATAATTATGCAACTTCAAAATTTAGTTCTCTTTTTCCAATACGAACTGGTACTAAGTGTAAAAAATATTTTGAAAAAAAAAAAAATTTATTTCGTTAAGTTAAAAATGCTTCAAAATCAAAAAAATTAAAATTCGCCATTAAATTTTGGGTTACAATTTTTTTTATATTTTTGGACCTAGTATATCATGAAAATTTCAGAAAAGTTTTTATTTTGTGTTACTGAAAATATGATATTTTGATTTATTTCAAATTTTTTTTTAGTTGAGTTTAATTTTTTAAACACATTTTGTGAGCTCAAAAAAATTTCCTAAATGAAATTTGAAATTATTTCATTGCGAAACTAATTTAAAAAAAAAAACTCCTTATCTAATTATATTCACATCGGAAGGTACATACATGGACTAAAAACAAAAAAAAAAATTTTAAAAAGAATATTTTTTTATTTTAAATTTTATAAAATTCTAAATTTTTCAAAACTGAAAAAATATAGTGCTCCATTTTTATTAGGCCTCACATTTTTTTGGCATTACTTTAATGGTGCATCTAAGGCTATCCTCAAATTTTCAGAAGGGTATGATTTGTTTTTTCAAATACATATATGTATGTATATAAATTTTTGAATTTTGGCAAAAAGTTTTTTTTTTAATTTTTTTACTTTTAGTCGAGTCAATTTTTTTAAAAGCACAAAGTGTATTAATTTTGATAGCTGATGTTTTTTTGCGATTTTGGAATGCAAAAACAAACAATATTTTTGAATTATAATTTTTTTTTGTACTTTTGAAGTTTATTCAAATTGTCGGGTTTTTAAAACATAAGCCTTGGTACAACGAAAGTATTTAAAAAGAAAAAAAAAAATATTTCATGTCTCTAATTTAAGAATATTGTAAATTTTTCGAAACCGAATATTTTTTTAATGAATTTTTTTTTTCCATATTCAAAACGGAAGGGAGTTATTTGAAAAAAAAAAAAATAACTTATTTTAGTAAATAAAGTTTCCCACTAAATTTTCGAATCACTTTTTTTGCATATTTGCAATAATCAGAAGGGTGTTTTTTAAATTATGCATTTTTGAATTTCGGCCGGTCGAATTCAATTACTTAAACACAAAATTACAACATTTTGATCATCGACATTTTTTTTTCGCACTATTGGAATGTAAAAACAGAACATTTTGAATAAGTAAATTTTGAAAAAAAAAAAATAAAATTTTTTTTTTAATTTTCCAAACAAGTCTTTTTGATGTGAACAAAAACCATTTCGAAATACACAAGTTTTTTGATATTTTATGAATTAAAATTTATATTAATTTTGAATTAAAAAATTGTATAATTTGTAAAAAAAAAAAAACACTTTTAATATAAAAACTTTTTTAATAAAAATTCTCTCTGATTAAAGCTAGTCAAACTTTTTAATAAAATCAAAACAAACCTGAGTGACTGATGTTTTCAGTACATTGGATGTGTTTCTGAAATTAATAAAAATAAATAATAAAAAACTTTATATATTTCACTAACTATAAAATTATTTTTGCTACAAACAATGGTCATCAATTTTGAAGTATGCATGTATGGAGTTATGTAAAGCTCGCTTGATATGCAGCTGTGACAACAACAACCTTTGGCCAAAGTAGCTCAACAAAAAACAATGCATGTTTTATCTGTTTTTCTAGAAGCTTTTGCTTAGGATTATTTGGTAATGAAATATTATTCCCATGAAAGCCTTAAAATATTTCAATGGATATATGGTAGTGAGATTGCTGATTGTTGAACATGTATCTGACTGCTCATGTCTTGATTCGTGTGCATGGAATTTTTTGAAGAAATGGCTCATAGTTTTGTTTTTATAGAAAATAAAGGTGGAAGTAGTTTTTGAAAAATTTATGTTGGAATTTCATGTCTGGTTTAGGCTATGGTTCATCAGATCAAATTATTCTATTGTTTACTAGATTTTTAGTATTTAAATTCACTTTTTGCTTCTGAAACTCCAGTCTTTCATCTTCACGTTCTGTTAGCTTGTTTGTTTCCTCGTTTTGATAAACTCTTTAAGCTGCTAACTACTACGCCTTTTCCCCCATTTACGTTTATCAAAGCATGAATTACAAGCTAAAATGTCTTAAGCTCACAGCAAAGACAGTCAGTTTCAAATTAGTTAAGTTTTCACACTTTAAGCGCGCGCTTAGAACAAAAGTGGCAAACAAACTTTTACTGCGCAGCAAAATTCAATATCCTTTCCATTACTTCTCATTTGTGACTCAGTTTATTACAAAACTTAACTGTAAAGAGATAATCTCATTAAGTTAGGCCAAACTTACCTAACATTTTGTTAAAGTATTAAGCGGAAAAACAAGTAAGCTAGAACTTTATAACAGAATACAGCTGCATGTCCATGAAAAAGATAAGCCAAAAGTAAAAATGTTTATGAAGGAAGTAACTTTTATGTACCGAAACATACAAGAGTCTTGAATCAAACGAACTGAAAAGAAAACAACAAAACAGTGTAGAGTAAATAATGATTCAGCTTACGAGAGAATTTGAAAATCGTAAAAGTGAAATCAAATGGCATTTTTGACAACCAACACAAACAAGAAAGAACTAAATAACTTTATTCAAATATAAAACTTTGAATACGAACTACAGCACACCCCGTGGTTAAAGTTCAAACACAAAAGATGAAAGCTAATTTAATTTTTTAAAACCAAGGCAGACATGTTGTTAGATTGTTATAAACAGAAACAAAATATTTTTGTTTATTTTATTTTATTTTATTTTATTTTATTTTATTTTATTTTATTTTATTTTATTTTATTTTATTTTATTTTATTTTATTTTATTTTATCTTATTTTATTTTATTTTATTTTATTTTCTTTTATTTTCTTTTCTTTTCTTTTCTTTTCTTTTCTTTTC
>OX608081.1:7438691-7458691 GCA_951509765.1 Sphenella marginata | reverse complement strand
CCCGACGCAACTGGTTGTAAAGTCAACAAATAACGACAGCTCACAGATGGTAGCTGACAGTCAGCGGTAAGTCGGTTTGGTCGAAATGACTTCGTTATTTGCTTAAGCTTTCGAAATGGCGCCATTTTTTATTGCTTTGCTGTAGGACGCTGATAGCTTTTCTGTTTGTTCATTAAAGCCAAAAATTTAAAGTTTAAGTGAACTAGGTTAGTTGATATTTGCAGCTGAGTCCAAGTCCATTTCCACATCAACATTTTAGTTTAGTTTTGATTCATAACTTTTGGATCAAGAGAGATCAATGGTTTCAATGTTGCCCAAATTCGAAATCTTTGAAATGAAAGTAGCGGTTTATCACACTTTTACCTTTTTCTGTTAGTCTCAACATTTTTAGTGGAACTTGTTTTTTATTTATTATTCATCGGCCCGCACGTATGTGCTACAAAAGAAGCAGAATTGTAGGTAGTAAAAATATTTCTCCTGACCTCACCCACGCTGTGTGCGACCCACAATTGTGCATACATACATACATTTATTTGATGCTTAGCACTTTTATAAATAAATCTTTTCCACCTGCAATGCAGCAAACTCTTCATGACGGCTGTCTCGCACAAGCCAGCAGTACAACTTGACGGCTGTCAGGTTGATGTTGGCAGCAGGAATATGTAAAAAGCCTACTAATTGAAGCGGTGATGACTGCGTAAAACGGTCCTCCAAAAAAAAAAATAAAAAAAAGGCAATGTAACTGTGGAAACAGGAAATAACAGCCTAACTCGATTTAGCACAAAATTTAGTGATAATAGAAAACATTTTTTTTTCTTACAAAAAAAATAAATACCAAAATATTTTTAGGGGATTTCAGTCAGACATTGTCAATATTTTCAAAAAACTGTCTACACTTTTTTTAAATCGTCTAAGATGACCACAAAGTTAAGAGATTTACTCGACTATCAAATAAGAATTTTATGAGGAAAATATTTTAATTCAGATAAAAGGGATTTAACATACGATTTCACCGGTGCCCCCCCATAAATTCAGACAGAAAAAATTCAGAAATACAATTTTTCAGAAAATTTTTTTTCATAAATCATTTTTCAGAAATAAAAAGTCAGAAAGAAGAATTCAGAAAACTTTTTTCAGAAACTAAAAATTCGGAATCAAAAATTCAGAAATACAAGTTTTCAGAAATTTTTTTTTCATAAATAATTTTTCAGAAACCAAATATTCAGAATCAAAAATTCAGAAACACATTAACGGTCATGCATTAACCCATTCGTTATCTACATTTTTATAACGATATTATGAATGATTTTTTGGTTAGGTTTGAATTTGTTGCGCTACACTTAATTGGTAACCATTTAATATTATAACCCATGAGTGGTCATACGTTAACCCATTGACGACCTCAATTTTCTTTTAACACTGAAATCAAATTTTTCACATCAAAATACTTTGACATAGGCTTAAGTAGTTGATTTAAAGCGTTTTAACTCTTTAAACGCCATGCCTTAACCCATTGGGGACCTAAATTTTTATATTTATAATTTCTAAATAATTTTTTATATGAAACAATAAATTGCCCTACACTTCAATAGTAAATATTTGAAGTTTTAAATGCATGCATTAACCCACTGATGACCTTAACTATTTAATTAATAACGAATTAAAATGATTTACCTCAGAGTAGCATTTCATTATTTTATAAATTCTAAAATTCTGCATCACATAAAATTTAAATGTTTACATTATTAACCCATATTTGGGTAATGTATTAACCCCTTAAATGCCTTTCTTTTTTTTTAATTCTGAAATAAATTTTTTTGCCGTTATGTTCAGCGTCATAACACAAGTAATGCATTAACCCTTTGGTGACCAATTTTTTTTTCTGAATTTTTAGGTCTGAGTTTCACATTCTTAATATTTATTTCTGAATTTTTACTTCTGAATGTTTGTTTTCTGTATTTATGAACGATAACAACCATAGCAAAATATCAGCGCAAAATTAAACACTTTAGACTTCAGCCATTTAGTTTACTGGCCCACGGGGCGTATGAGTAATGTGCGTACGCCACGTTTCAAATGCTTTATGACTAAAGCAAAGCCTTAGTTAACACACACACACACACATATATCAGTTCCTAATACTAATTACATATTTGCTTGAGCATTGAATTACATACATACATGTAAGTAAATATGTCAAAGGGCATTTAGCTATAAAGTGCTGCATGCACAAGTGATTTATTACAACTTTAGCTTTGTTATTTAATTATCAGAGTAGAGCAAACATTATCCATTATATTGATTGTTGTTGGATGAGTAAATGAATAAATGGAATGTATGTATGATGAGACATAATATTGGATTACAAATAATTACCCATTTGGTTGCTATTTCCAAAGTCATTTCGGGTATGCTATCAAATATTGAGAGAGCTGCACTTAAATAATTTTATGTTTGTTGTTGCCAAAAAAGAGTAATTTCATATACATACATAAATGAGCTAACCAAAATAACGTAATTAATTACACAGATAATGGTCATTATGTTATAAATTAGTTAAATATGCTTTCTAAGTCGATTACTCGTATGAGCAGCAGCGAACTCTCATACGAGCGTTGAGTGAGAATTGTTGTACTAATTAAATGAACTAAGCGCTGATTAATAAATAATTTTGGCTTTATTGAAAAAAAGGGTTAAAGGAAAAAAAAATAAATAATAAAAAAAAAATAAAAAAAAATGCTCAAAAACAATCACATGTAAAAAAAAAAAATTTTTTTGTTTTTGTGTAACTTTAAACCTTGATGTGAATTTGTTAAGACTAAATTGGAAAATTTTTTTTTTTGTAGAATAAAATTTTTTTTGTTCGATGTTATCGGAATTGAAAATTTTTTTTTTTCATTTTTATTTATTACTTTAAACATTAAAGTGAATTTATAATTACAATTTTTTTTCTTTTTTTGTAGAAAAAATTTTTTTTTCTTCGATGTTATCGGAATTTCTTAAAAACTTTTGTATATAAAATAAAATTTGGAAATTTTTTTTGTGTATAACTTTAAGCTTTATAGTGAATATGTTAAGAGATTTTTTGGATTTTTTTCTGTAGAAATTGTTGATGATTTCTAGAAAAAACTTTTTTTTTTATATAATCGGAAGTCAGATAATAAGTTATGAAAAAAAGTAACGAAAAAAAAAATTGGGAACATTTTTTTTTTTTTTCATAACTTTAAACGTTTAAGTGAATCTGTTAAGACTAAATGGGAAAAAGTTGTTCCGACATTCGATCGGAATTTTTTGAAAAATATTTGCATTTGAAATTAAATTAGAAATTTTTTTGTTGTTTGTAACTTGAAACTTTAAAATTAATGCGCGAAGTCCTCCGTTGAATTTTTTTTTTCTGAAAGCAATATAAAAAAGCAATTGCATGTGAAAAAAAATAAAGAAAATTCTTTTTATTTATAACTTTAATCTTCCAATTAAATCTGTTAAGGCTATTAGAACAAGATTTTTTTTTTGTAGAAAAACTTTTTTTTTTCGATATAAGCGTTTTTATAATTTTCGTCTTCCTTGTATGTGTTATAATTTTTCCAAATTAAAAAGCTTTCTTGTCAGTAAACTCCAACTCTCCAATCAAATTAAAATGATATTTAAATCAAACCTCTCAACAAATAACAACCACCTCTTACTGCCACATCTCATTCAGATAACTTCAAAACACAAATCCACCCCCAAAGTCGTACCTAACATTGAAACAAAAATACTTTCATAACTAAACTTTTAAAGCTTGCTAGAGTTATGAATATATTTAGCTTGATTTCTATACAAAAAATTCTGTAGATAAGGAAGAGCTCTTTTGACGAAATAAAAACTTTATGCTCATCAATTTTTAAACAAACTTTCACTGAGCATTTCAAGTTAACGCCCAACATTTAAATTTGGACAAGTTTTTTGCATTTATTAATATAAAATGTATGAGATGAAAGTTACTCCCACGAGCAATCAAACGAAGTAAGCAAGCGATGTTTAAGTATCATTGGGAATATATCCACGCAATTAGCGTGTTGCAATAGAATGCCACGTGAGTTTGGACCAAATGGTACAACACGTTTTTGACACAAATCAGACTAGTCGGAAGAAGAACAGACATAACAGTTGGAGTTCGAAACGAGGATAAAACCAGGTTGGTAGTCATAAATTGGTCCCAACTTTAAAGTGACGTTTTAGTGACATTTGGTACTTTGAAGTAAATACAGCTTTGAAATAAAATATTTTCAATTCCTAAAGTCATAGTCAAGTATTTATTACTTCAAAGTTGTGCTTTTTGGTGAATACGACTTTAAAGTTATTTATTCTAAGATAGCACTTTATTTTAGTAATAATTAAGACTACCAGAATTTCTTCACTAAATTTAATATAATAATTTACAAAAATTATTTTTAGTATCGCCTACGTTATAGGAACGTCGCTGGAACGTGGCGGTTACCAAAAAAATTTTATACATTTTGGTAACAAACACGTTGTAGATATGTGCCTTTTACACTTACAGCTCAACATTTTAAAGCCGCAACAAGTTTTTCGAATATATCATCTTCTAGTTAGATTAAAAAAATTGCTGGCTAACTATTTGGACTAATCTCTAACCTAGTTCCGATCGAGCTAACAACTATTTCGTTTAACAACATTATATCCACATATAACCAAATATAATAACCAAATAAAAAATGCGAGAATTTTTTCACTGACAACAGCGCGCCGAAAATAAAATCACAACCAAATAAATATTTAATATGTGGGGGTAGCCTACTTTTAGGCGCACACAAAGAATATGTTAATGGATTCATGTTGGCAAGGGGGCGTTGTTATTTTTACTTTCATTGCAGGGGCATAACTAGCTCTATCTGTTGAAAAATATATAAAAAAAAAAAAACGTCTCCCTTTTAGACACACTCAATTTGTTGCATATTTTAGCAAATATTATAATATAAAGAAATAAGAAATCGCAACAAAACTCACATTAAATATGCGTAATATTTACAAAATTTCCGACAAATGTCAAAGTAAATACATTTAAGGCCACGTTACTGTAAGACAAACCATTAACAAGTTTACTGTATGAGTCTCTGTATAAGTGTGTGTATGAGTGTGTGTTTATGTGTGTGTGTGTTGATGAGTGTGTGAGTTTGTGTGTGAGTGTACGCGTGTCTTCAGTAGCCTACGGTTGTGTACATTGTCAATGTTTCGTTAAAGCAAACGCATGTCGATACATAAATAAATATGTATGTATACAAAGATAACAAACACAATTTGCTCACGGTTATACATTTGCACAAAGGAAAAAGGAAAAGAGTAGATAATAAAAATATTGTATAGTTGAATCTATGAAGGAACTTGTAAACGCACCTGTTGACAGTTACAAAATTATCTTAAAATGCTTACGCTGCTGATCAGCTGAATAGGTTGAAACCAATAAAAAAAAATAGGCATAAAAAAATTTTTGTTTTTTTTATTTGGAAAAATTTAAGCGATAAGTGAAATGTTATTGGCTATTAAAAAAAACGTTGATTAAAGCATAAAATTTCAATTATTTCTGTTTAAATTGAGATCGCATGAATTGATGTGGTTCAAGTTTGAAACCATTGCGGAACAAGATAAGACTTTTGTTGGCACTATTCTTTTGTTCTTAATGCCGGTCAAGTTTTTCACGACTTTCACCAAATAGATTCAAGAATATTTAGGCAACAATTTACAAGTACTCCTCTGAGGTTATATTTAAATTTTGTTATTATGTTCTTCTGTGTAGGCAAAACCACAATAGAATTCGAAAATTCAGTTGCTTACTTCAATAGATTTTTGTTGAAGGACACTGCGTATACGTAACTATTTTGGTTGTTTCAGTAAAATGGAAGGTACTTAAATGTTACGTATACGCAGTGGATACCCATACGCTGTTATTACGCCGAAAAGCTGCATCAAGCTCGCAGATCGTATTATTGCATTAAAATAGACCAGAGACTTCTTAGAACGCTTTTACAACTATAATTTACGCTTTCGCACTGGTTAAAAGTTGACCTTGGTCGTTTTTTTTTGACATTTCGTTGTTAGATATAATTTTTTACTCGCTTAAAAATATTCTTGAAATGAAAGCAACAAAATAAATAAACACTATGACTTACCATTTGATTTCAAACAAGAAATTTCAGATTTAAATAAAAAATAATTTTGTTATTTTATTCATAAATCGCTAAGTGCTTATGAAAAAAAAAAGATCAATTCTTGTAGACCCAAAACCCAAACTTTATGCAATCCTGCATACATCAACATCAACAAAACGGCTTAAAAGGTGTACAAAAACACTAAAGTGGATAATACAAAGTAAAAGTTGCATGCTAACACTTTGCCACAAAGTTCAAAAGTTACTGTTTTTCAATTTAAATAATTTATCGAGTTACTTTAACAACTTCTCGTCAACCTAAAAGTGTGAATGTCAGCGTAGTAGTCAAGTATTAAATATTTTAACACAATCCAATCAGAAGTGACACGCTTTACATGAACTTAGCTGACACGTGACACATAAGGCAAAACATGCTTAGATATCTGACGTGAAGCAATGAAAATTTATGCAAAGCAAAAAGCGGAAATAAGCACAACTTGGCTGTTAAATTGGGGTGATTTTGAATGTTTGTTCAGGCATGAGCACAACAAAAATATAATGGAGGAGTAGCGGCTGAGAGCAGATTTAAATGGTCGTAGTTAGGGCTGCTTATTTATTTATATATTATTTTTTGCTTTTTGTGGTTATTTGTGTCGCACTCCAATATGGTTAATATAACCCTTTAGTAATGTTCACTTTCACCTGTGTAAGGTGGTTTGTTTTTCGTGTGCTCAAAAGCATAATTAATTTTGTGGATTTTGGGGTACTTGTGGCGTGTAAGCAGAGCAGTGGTGTGGAAATTTTTATAACCAGTTTCACTTGTACAAAGCGTTTTATAATTTTAAGCAGATCATTTTAGCTAAATTTGAAAATTATGTCCATAGGCCCGAACGGTCTAATGTGTTTGACGCAAGAAGCCGATGGATTCATAAAATGGGTCCTTAATTTTTTATTTTATTTGTTTAGTTTATTTTTTTTTTTTTTTTTGTTTTATTTTATTTTTTTTTTTTTATTTTATTTTATTTTATTTTATTTTTTTTTATTTTATTTTATTTTATTTTATTTTATTTTATTTAGTTTTAATTTTATTTCATTTCATTTTATTTTATTTTATTTTATTTTATTTTATTTTATTTTATTTTATTTTATTTTATTTTATTTTATTTTATTTTATTTTATTTTATTTTATTTTATTTAATTTTATTTTATTTTATTTTATTTTATTTTATTTTATTTTATTTTATTTTATTTTATTTTATTTTATGTTCTTTTATTTTATTTTGTTTTATTTTATTTTATTTTATTTTATTTTATTTTATTTTATTTTATTTTATTTTATTTTATTTTATTTTATTTTATTTTACATATTTGTAAGTTTTGCAAGCTTGAGATCAGAGAAACAATAATTCGTAATGAATTTTAATTGTCAGTTTTTTGGGAAAAATTGATAATTGGAGAAAAATTACATTGTTAAATCACAGCGATGGATAGGATTACATGTTTCAGAGTTTCCAAGCTCATCATCAGATCCTTTTTCGGACACTGGGATGCGAACCAGTGTCTGCACCAAAGCCGCTGTTAGAAAATTCTAACATCTAAGCTATGATGCCCTGTGACTTCACAATGCATTTATCTCCACTTCAATTAATTCCCTTTTGTTTGTTTGTAAAAACAAGAAAGATCGCAAAAACCAACAACAAATTATTTTATTTTATTTTATTTTATTTTATTTTATTTTATTTTATTTTATTTTATTTTATTTAATTTTGTTTTATTTTATATTTTGTCTATTCCATACCGTAAAGTTGGTTTAAAAGAAAAACAAATCAAGCAAGAACTAACAAAAAAAAAAACCTTTTATGAAATTGTTTTTGTGTAAGCCTTACAGCATTTACCTATGCATCGCTTTCACTGAAAACTCTAATACTCTGATCCCTAGCAGATGTCTAAAAGCACGTATTTGCTGGATTCCTTTAGTAATCCGTGAGCTAAGTGCTTGGTATTAGAGAGATATAGAAGTAAGTGGGATATGAAAGCAATACATGAAATAGGGAAACAAAACACTGATTCCGTAGGAACGAAAACTTGCATCATCTGTGTTCAAGAGAAAGTTAGCTGTTGTAGTATGATTTCACTTTAAACTCCTTCACCTAGTTGAGTTTCGGAACACAGTAAATAAACTTTTGAAAATTTGTTTCCGACATTTTTAATTTTTTTTTTTTTTCATTTTAAATAGTTAATATTTTTGGCAAACGTGTATTTGTGTAAAATATCCGCTCAAGCAGACAATTTGCATTTGATGTTGTTTTATTGGGAGCAAATTAGACAAAGTTTTTGTTTACTGTAATTGTTTATTATTAAATTTTCAGCTTTGTTTATATTTCATTTTGTTTCAAAAAACTTTTAATATTTGCGTTTGGTTTTTTTGTCTGTTTTAAACTTTTGAAAACATAGGTAAAGCCAAACATTAGCGTGTGCCAATTTTATGTTTTAATATTGAGCTTTTTAAATTTTTTGGTCATTTTCCTCAGAAGTAAATAAAAAACACCACAAGAGCCTCTATAGACTAACGAATAATGATAACTAATATTTAATCCCTATTGCATATTTTCATTATTAACAAAAATCCAAGCTCACTTGCTAAACTTTTAGGTAACTGCAAACACCCTTACGCTCTCCACAATAGTCTGCCATTTTGTTTGATTTATTTTAATATTTCAATATTTCACCACAACTCATCACAATTTATGATACATTCTGTGGTTGTATGCTTAATTTGCTTTTAAATAAATTTCGTTGGAAACTCCGTGATCATTGGCGGTCAGCTACTAACTTTTCCTCGTCTGCCCTTATCCTCGGTTGAGGCTGTGTGTGGTTTTGTGATATAAAATGGCGACCACACTTGCCTATGCGCTCATTAGGGTTTGCAAATTTTTGTCTACGCCCCCTTCCATGGATTCACCTATATGTATATGATGATGATAGCAAGCTGTTGAAACGAGAATCAATAAATTTAGTTTTTAAAATAAATGTAAAGATAAATTTCCATTCGACTTCGGAATGTCAAGGAATGCAGTGAACTATTCGGTAGTAAATTGCAATCTGCATACCCTGGCGTGTGGTTCTCATTTGCACTTCTCGTATCTAATTAGTTTTATTCAGCAAATTTTGCTTTCATTTCAAAGTCCATACACAGATACACACACACAAATAAATACGAGAATAAACAAAAATAGAATTCAATTTAAAATTCCACACTTCATTAAACATTCATTGCAATGCCCATCGAAATTTTGTGTGTTTGTTGTTGCCGGAAGGATGACAAAAGAGAGTTTATATGCATTACGTGCAGGACGCTGGAAGAGGGTGTCTCATTTTGAGGCAATTTTGTTCTTACCCAAAAAGCTGACGCTTTATTTACAACTACAACACTAAGAATAAGCATTGTTTAAACATCTGAAATTTAGTGAGAGCGAAATGGCCCATACCATTACCATACCATTACCATACCATTACCATACCATTACCATACCATTACCATACCATTACCATACCATTACCATACCATTACCATACCATTACCATACCATTACCATACCATTACCATACCATTACCATACCATTACCATACCATTACCATACCATTACCATACCATTACCATACCATTACCATACCATTACCATACCATTACCATACCATTACCATACCATTACCATACCATTACCATACCATTACCATACCATTACCATACCATTACCATACCATTACCATACCATTACCATACCATTACCATACCATTACCATACCATTACCATACCATTACCATACCATTACCATACCATTACCATACCATTACCATACCATTACCATACCATTACCATACCATTACCATACCATTACCAAACCATTACCATACCATTACCATACCATTACCATACCATTACCATACCATTACCATACCATTACCATACCATTACCATACCATTACCATACCATTACCATACCATTACCATACCATTACCATACCATTACCATACCATTACCATACCATTACCATACCATTACCATACCATTACCATACCATTACCATACCATTACCATACCATTACAATACCATTACCATAACATTACCATTACCAACCGTTACCATAAAAATTCATTCATACCAAGGGAACCAGATAAAGATTTCAACTGAAACACCCTAATGTATGTACATACGTCTCTAGAATGTGCATCATACTATGTTCACATATTTCAGTTGTAGGTTTTATATGCTTCTCATATAAGGGCGTGTGACACCACTGCGAACGTGGGCACGTTAGTACAATAACAATTTCTCGCATGAGTCATCAAAGAAATTGTGTTTTATCTGTTTTCCAAAACGTTCTTTCAGTCACGTGACTCTCGTAATATCTTTAATATACGCTAATGAGATTGTTTTTTTTTTTTTTTTGTATTTCCTTATGTCATTTGTAGTCTTGCATATGGTCCTACATACATACATATCGACAGCCACACTGCAAAACCCTGTATGTTCAAAATCAAAAAGTTTTCAGGAGAGGGAAAAAACTGTAATAATTATAACGTATTTATATGAGCGACGGTTGTTTCATTTCACCACTGGAAAGAAACGGGAAGTTGTAACCCGATTTTGACTGAATTTTAATGTGCGAAATATCACGATCTATGGGAAAGGCTCAGAACCTTATTTTTGGAAAAATAGTGACTTACGGGGTTTTGCAGTGTGGCTGTCGATATATCGAGCTGAATCGCAAATTTTGATTCTAATATCATTACATATTATCGAGGGTATTAACTCAATAGCTCGCTAGACTCTCTGAAATGTAAGTCCTTCCAAACTTCGGAAGCAAAAGCAATTCAAAAAGAAACATCTTCAACTTTTCAGGTTTCAACTGTGGTCATGTATTAGTAAAGTGCGCCAAGTTCTGTGCAGACGAAAGAGAATAGGCAATAAATGCATCAACACGAAATCTCCTACTCTACTTTAGCAACTAGGAAATTATAGAAAGTGCAATCATACAGATAAATTGTGTTTCGAATATTCGTTTGCTGTGAACCAACTTCGTTCTAATAATATGGTACGAAATACATACATTAGACGGATCGAATACAAATTTTTTTTTTTTCGAGAATATTTATTATGGTGAAATTTATTTCAGAGAAGCTATTCATTTTTATAATGCTTACAAAAAAAAACTCACCCCAGCCTGCAGGCCCAAAAAATGTGTAGAAAGGGACCAAACCATAGCTTCTCACCCTGGAAATTCCATAGAAATTCTACTAGTTCACGGATAATATTTTTGTATAAATTTAAAAAAAAAAATTATAAATTCCAGTTTTTTTACCAGTCTAATAGGTGTACATGTCTACGTTCATATGCATGTTTATGCACGTACAGACTTGTTCATGCATTGCATATTTGTATGCTCTCTGTGAAGCTTTACTTTCAACAAAAGCAACACTACTGCCTAAATTAGGGTGCTTTGCAGAGATGGAAAATTATCGATATATCGTTGGTTTCAATAAATCGATAATTATATACATATGTATATTATTATCTCAAAAATCGGTGATATGTTTTCAAATGCTGTACATGTTTTGCTAATGAATACCAATACAAACGCAAGGGAACACCTAAACGCCTAAAGTATGGGCGCTCTCAGATTCCAAAAGTGTAAAGAAGTGAAATTCTTACAACAAAAAATATCCAGTTTTTTTCTCTCTAAATGTCCAAACATCGATAGTATAGGAGTAAGTATATAAGTAATTATCGATAGTCACCACAATCACAATTTTTCCACCTTTAATACCCTGCTAGTGACATTCACTTGCCTGCTGTCATTGTTATTGTTTATGTTTCTAGTATCGTCGGCACAAGTTAATTCAATGCAGCTTCACCACCCTCTTTCTGGGTTCAACTACAAACGTGCTGCATGTGTGGCTGTTTCAGGTTTCAAAATAAGTGGTTATTGTTCCCAGTGTAGTTGTAATTCGCATTGCATTTTCCTTCGGTGCATGACAAAAGGTATTGGCGTTATATCCAACGAAAAAAAAAAAACAACAACAAAATGAGTATAATTTTGGGAGCGTTGTCATGGATGAAGTTGATACCCTATTGTTGAGCGACAACGAAAGCTGACCTTGTTTGGGTTAGAGGTAATAGGTCGGGCTGGCAAGATCTATAAGGACATTAGGGAACATTTTTTAAATGGCAGGCAACTTGGAAAGTTAGGTGACTTAGCTCTTGACTAACAAAGACAAAAATCGAAATGTCCAGGACGAGAGTTTTCTGTTTATGTTATCACTTCTTCAGTGCCGGTATGGACTGGGGTTACTTGTACTTAAGCGGATGTTATAGATGGCATTTTGGAGAGTCACTGAGAGTGAAAGTGTTACGACTAGGTAGGACTCAGAGTTGGTTTTTTTTTTTTTAATTATGCTCCCAGGCTAGGAAACCAGTTTAGCTATAGTACTTAATCACATCTCTGATTGCAGCACTCATTAGCACCTTTCGTTTGATACCCATATTGTACTAGCACATTTTGTATGACCTTGGTCCACATACTGGTCGACAACGCTGAAACCGAATGAGATATCGAAAAAAATTATATACAAGATTTTAAGTTAGAGCTCTGCAAATGTGCTGGTGGAAAGCGGTTTCAATTATATTGTGCAGTTCATGAGTGATGCGCGTTCAAACATATAGACAAACAAAGAAAAATTCAAAAAACGGTTGCTTCTGGATACTATTGACTTCGCAATGAACACTCTAATAATTTTTGTTTTGAATATCAATTTTATTAATGCAAAAATATTTATGATTCGGTAATGATGTCTGACTATACAACTGGTTACTAACTAGCTTTTTGTAGTCAGTTTAAAGTGAGTTATTTTATGAAAAGTATAAAGGAGGAAATTCTTGGTAAATTTTTTTTTTTTGTTTTTTTTTTTTTTGACAACCGGTTGCGTTTTTCTGTAATATTTTTAATAAATATTTTTTTAAATCCAAACGCTCAAAATGTCTCTCACAAAACCGAAGTTGCTTCGGCACAAACCCCTGGTAACACTCAAGCAACGGTAAATCTTCTCGCTTTTCACGATTACGGCAATAGTTTAGAAATAACTTATATGTGCTCATACTTGCTTTTCAGCTACTTTAAACGACGCGCCATTTTTAAAAAGTATACAAGCTAAAACCGATAGAGACCTAACATATTCACTTTAAAAGCTCAATCCACACCAGAGACACAACAACAACACATGCATTGGCATTTGCGCCACGAGCGTGAAAATCTCAACCATCGCATTCGTCGAACACAACGTCTACGCTGCACTTGCGCACAAAAGTCGTGAAGATTACAACAAAAGCTTGGCTTATCAACACACGAACTGCAAAGCTATTGGCGAAACCCGAACCAAGGAAGCAGACACTTTTTAGCTACATAACCAAATTTTACAAGAAGAAGAAGCAATAGAAATGTCATACGAAGGCAAAGTAGCGCCACCACAATACATTGTGACCACACCCAGTGAAGTGGACGCAGAAGAAACGCGCTCCGAGCAGGACTTGGAATGCGCAGATGAGGCGGCTAATGCTGCCACTGGCGCAGCTGGTGCTGACAATACAACTAATGCTACTGGCGTTATACGTTCCATAGCTGGCATGCACACGTCACAGCAGAAAATTATTAGCCAAAGATCCACACAAATGTCCAGTCGTTCCGTAACCAGCGCCAGCAGCACTTCAACCATACTCAAAAGTGCCAGCAAATCGTTAGAGAGTGAAACGAATATGTCCAAAACGATGTTGGCTGGCGTACAAACTGTTTCAACGCAACAACAACAACAACAACAACTCAGCACAACAACACAAAAAACGGTCAGCTCGAGTACACGCAGTCAAAGTTTGCAATCATCTTCAATAACTAGCGGCGATCATACAACAAGCATACTTAGCCAGCTGGGCGGTAGTATTGGCGGTTTGGGTGCAGGTTGCAATACAACAACAACTGTCAACCAACTCAGTGGACAATTGAAAGCACAATCGAGTACATCAATTGTTGCAAGCGAACAACGTTATATGCAAAAAATGGCATCCACCACATCATCAGCATCGTCGACAAAAACAAATTTTAAAAGTTTTCTACAACAACCCGATACCACCGGTCATCCAATTAGCTCGAGTAGTGGCAGTTTTTTGACAGCCCATCAAAAGCATGTACGTCAATTTGTACGCTCTACAAGCGCACATTCAGATGCCACCATACATCCAGCAAGTGGTTCATTGGCTGGTGGACATCGTCCAGATAAATGTATACGTAGCGCATCGACACAAATTGAAGATACGAGCAGCATTGCCGAGATGTCAGGTGAAACGGCTGTAGCAACTGTGTCCACAAACAAATTGGGCTTACAGCAATCATCATCGATTTTAATATCCAAGTCCGCCGAAACTATCGAAATGAAGACATCTAGCCAAACGCAAGGCATACGTACACAATTGACATTGTCTGGGGGGCTTTTGGCGCCACCCAACCGAAAAATTACAATTTTAAGTCCAATACACGCACCAGCCGGCTTGCATGAGTTGTTGAAGCGTTCGGGTCGTTCACCATTGTCACCGCGCATTAGCTTTCCAGGCAGTGAGGTGGATCTATTCGGGTAAGTGGAAACATAATTATTCACATATATACATACATACATACAAATATTAAATTTAACCCTCCGATGAGTGACAGTTCTGAACTTCACAGCGGTGTGAAGAGGTCCCTACGGACCTTTTTTTGCAAATCATGTTTTTCCATATAAATAAATTTGTTTTGATTTTTTTTTTGTTTTTATTGTTTATAACTAAATTCTACATACAAAAATAATTTTTTAAATTTTTTTAATTTTTTTTACATGCATTTATTAGTGAAATTCAGTACAAGGTCCATACGGACCTATTCACACGTCCACGTACTATTCTCACTAAAACCTCAATAACTCCTAAAGTCATGATCCGATCGGCTTGATTTTTTTCCAAAAGATGCGCAACAAAATACAGTGGGGGGAGGGGGCTTTAGTGGCCAAAGTAGGAGTAATCAGTCAGTTTGAAAAGGCAAAAAGGTCCCTGGGGACCTTTTCACTCATCGGAGGGTTAAAGTTGTCTGCAGGTAGGGGGTGGCTGGGCGTTGTTCATGCTTAAACCAAATTCACTCACGTGTATATTCGTTATTATATGAAAGCAAATATTTTTTGTGAGCTCTTGTAGTGGGGGTGGGGCTGCTGGTACGCTTCATAATGCAGTAAAAAAATTAATTTTATTCATTGGTTACTCACTCATACGCCTCGTTGGTCATGCAAATTGAAAACTGTGCAAGCTCGCCAAAGGCACGCAATTAACATACAAACAAGCAAAGTGCGTATTGTTGTTGGTCTCTGTGAATGTAGTGCTTGGGAATTTTGCTTTTTGAAAGTGAAAGTGCAGCTTAAAGCGCACACACGCAGTCGACGCAACAGAGCTTTTATAGAAGAACCGACGGCAATCGAATAGTTAGAAAAATATGCAAAGAAGGCTGTAGATAGTGAATGAATTCAATGGTTCGATAAAGTTCAGCGCAGGAAGTAATAATCATAGTTTTCCAAAAAAAAAAAATGTTAGCAAAAACCTGCAGTCCCTAAAAATTGAGTATCCCACCTTTCTCTGTACCTTCAGATTTCGTTTGTTTTCGCTTCTTCTACTTTCTCGTCCTTTTTTTTAACTCCACCCTTTATGCCTCTTTTTTTGCTTTTTAACATTCCTCTTCCTACCTGTCATGTTTCTCGACAATTGTGTTACGTTTTAATTGTTCATTAAATTAAGTTCTTTCCCTTTCCCTTTTACCCTTTCATTTTATTTTCAGTTTAAGTTTTCCTTTAATAAACAGTCATATATGTATATCCAAAAACAAATTAAAAGTCATGGCGACTTGAAATTTAACATTGCTTGAGCAATACCCAATTTTGTAATTTTTCAATGAGCTTTCATAAAGCTTTCATACATAACAATCTTCTCCGGACAATAAAATATTATTTTCCCTACACAAATTTGAGCTTGACAAATTGTGATCTCTGTCCTAAAAATTTGTTTAAATAAAACCCACTTAAAATTAGAATTTATAGATTTAAAAAACAAAAACAAAAAATTTATTTGTAAACGAAAAACAACGCACAAAAAAAAAAAAATATAAAATTTTAAATAAGTTGAAAAAAAAGTATTTACTCAAAATTTAAAAAAAAATAAAACCAAAAAATTAAAAATCTTAAGTTAGTAAAAAAACAAACAAAAATAAATAATTTACCAAAAAAATAAGAAAAAAATTTTTTTGCGCTCAAAGTTTCAAAACCAAAACTAAAAATCTGAAGTTAGCAAAGACAAAAAAAAAAAGAATTAAAAAAAAGTTATAGACAAAAAAATATTTTTCACTCAAATTTTTAAAAAATTAAAACCAAAAGATTAAAAATCTTAAGTTAGCAAAAAAAAAAAAATGAAACCAAACAAAAAATTTATTTATTCAAAAAAAAAGCATCAATATAAATATATGTAATTAAAAAAATTACAAAAAAAAAAATTTGATTACTCAATATTAAAAAAGTGAAAAATCTTAAGTTAGCAAAAAAAATGGTTTTATTCAGAAAAAAAAGCAAAAAAAAAATAAAAATATATGTAATTAAAAAAAAATTACAAAAAGAAAAAAATTTTATTCAAATTAAAAAGTTTTAAACCAAAAGATTAAAAATTTAAAAAAATATAATTAAAAAAACAATTACTCAAAAACACACAAAAAAAAATAAAAAAATACAAAAAAAAATTGTTTTACCCAAAAAAATAAAGCAAAAAAAAGCACCAATAAAAAAATTACAAGCAAAAAAATTTTTTACACAAAATTTAAAAAATTTTAAATCAAAATATAAAAAATTAAAAAAAAAATTTTTTTTTTTTTCTTCACAATCTTAGAAAATTAAAACGAAAAAAAGAAAAATCTAAAATTAGCTATTTGTATGCTATTTCGATAAGATTTTCAATTATGTCCAGTTTTGACCTCTTCCTGGCCCACTGTGCATTGGTAGTGTGGGCAGGACCATAAACCTTCCATAGAATTTTTCTCTCGCACACGTTATGACCTCTCTCATATTGATGGTAGCCCTCCACTAACAATTGTTAACAATTCGTAGGTTCGGTGAAATGTGATTTAGTGATAATAAATATAAAAATGTTAAACTGTTTATCTTTTTTTTTGGTCCAGTCGAATACACAATATTCGTTGTAGCATAAAGCTTTCACCACACTGTTTTTGTGTTTAATCCTCTTAATTGTCCACAATATTCCAATAAACTTTGGTTTACGATTTTTGTTTAAAATTATACATATATTTAAATGTGTTATTGCGATTTTGCAATTAATTAATTTAAGCGCAAAGAAATATAGATGATAAATAAATTCCACATCTGCATAATTCATAAATTTTAACGAACACGAATGACACAATTTTTGGCAATTCTGAAAGTGTTTCACACATAAAAGCATACTGAAAGCCGTAAGTGGCAATTGACGTGACTTTACTAGTAAAAGCGATATGTTTTCCTCTTTTTTTTTTTAACTAGAAAACCACGCCATGCTTCAGTGCGCATAAAATATGGAGCCTGATTTCGTTTATCGTATCTCTGAAAGCAGTTGAGATATGGCACTTAGACACATCGCTTATTACAGCACTCATTAACACCTTTCGTTTGATATCCATATTGTGCTAACAAATTGTTGTTCACCCTAGTTCACGTATGGGTCGATAACTCCGAAACCTATAAACTTATCGTAGTAAATGATAACTAGGCTTATAAGTCATAGGTCTACTATTTCAACGGCAAAAGTTTCACGCAACTCTATTCAGCAGTTTTTTTGTGATACGCGAACAAACATAAAGACATACAGATAAAAATTCTAAAAACTATTGCTATGAACTCTATTTGTCGACTAATGCTACCTTCTATCAATACTCTCTTGAATTTTCGAATTATGGCAGGGAAGAATTGTTAAACTTTGTGAAATATTTGGATATATTTTTCGACGCATCGAATCTAACGAATCCATCGATGCTTTAACTCACTGATATCACTGATTTTCGTTTTTTTTTCGCTTTACCACAACATCGACTAATGCAAGCGCACATTTATATAATTGGTCACTAATGCTGTGGACTGTGTTTTTTGAATGCATTTAAGTGAAATTAGAGTCGCTTTCAATGGTTTTCATATTTCAAATTTACGTTTGTGTCGCGTTTGGTGCGTTAATCCTTTAATTATCATGTTGCTATGAGTAGTATTGAGGTTAGTTATTAGACCGGGACAGAAAGAGATACTTTTTTATTGGCGTGGTCTTTTTGTTATACTCAAATTTATAGATGTAAGAAGAAAGATTGCAGATATTTACATAAACAACCAATAGGAGGGGTAATTATTGGGCCAATAGAATAAAATCCAAAAAAAAATAAATAAAAAAAAAAAATAAAAATAATAATTGATATTTTTTTACTTACTTTTATTTTATTTTATTTTTTTATTTTATTTTATTTTATTTTATTTTATTTTATTTTATTTTATTTTATTTTATTTTATTTTATTTTATTTTATTTTATTTTATTTTATTTTATTTTATTTTATTTTATTTTATTTTATTTTATTTTGTTGTTGGATTTTTGCGGTCTATTTTGTTTACATATTTGTAAGTTTTTGCAAGCTCGAGACCAAATAAACAATAATTCGTAATGAATTTAATTGTCAGTTTTTTGGGAAAAATTGATAATTGGAGAAAAATTACAAAGGAAAAAAGGGAATTAATTGAAGTGGAGATAAGTGCATTGTGACGTCACAGGGCATCAATGCTTAGTGTTGGAATTTTCTAACAGCGGCTTTGGTGCAGACACGAGTTCGAATCCGTGTCCGAAAAGGGATCTGATGATGAGCCTGGAAACTCTGAAACATGTAATCCTATCCATCGCTGTTGATTTTTCCTTTGTAATTTTTCTCCAATTATTATTTTATTTTATTTAAGTTTATTTCATTTTATTTTATTTCATTTCATTTCATTTCATTTCATTTCATTTCATTTCATTTCATTTCATTTCATTTTATTTTATTTTATTTTATTTTATTTTATTTTATTTTATTTTATTTTATTTTATTTTATTTTATTTTATTTTATTTTATTTTATTTTATTTTATTTTATTTTATTTTATTTTATTTTATTTTATTTTATTTTATTTTATTTTAATTTATTTTATTTTATTCTATTTTATTTTATTTTATTTTATTTTATTTTATTTTATTTTATTTTATTTTATTTTATTTTATTTTATTTTATTTTATTTTATTTTATTTTGTTTTATTTTTTTTTTATTTTATTTTATTTTATTTTATTTTATTTTATTTTATTTTATTTTATTTTATTTTATTTTATTTTATTTTATTTTATTTTATTTTATTTTATTTTATTTTATTTTATTTTATTTTATTTTATTTTATTTTATTTTATTTTATTTTATTTTATTTTATTTTATTTTATTTTATTTTATTTTATTTTATTTTATTTTATTTTATTTTATTTTACTTTATTTTATTTTATTTTATTTTATTTTATTTTATTTTATTTTATTTTATTTTATTTTAATTTTTTTATTTTATTTTAATTTACTTTAAGTTATTAAATCTTTTTTTTTTTCAAATTTTTGTCTGTCTCTTCGCTTTGGGAAATATCAAAAAATTCACAACAATTTTCATCACGTTTTAAATCTCCGTCTCAACGCACGCTTAAA
>OX608081.1:7421191-7433691 GCA_951509765.1 Sphenella marginata | reverse complement strand
TTATCGTGTTTACAGACGGACGGACGGACGGACGGACGGACGGACGGACGGACGGACATGGCTCAATCAATTTCTCTTTTCCTCCTGAACATTTTGATATATATAAGTCAATATTTATCTCGATTCGTTTATGCCGTTACATACTACCGTTAGGCGAATGAAGTTAATATACCTTGTGTGCGAAGCACTACTAGGTATAAAAAGGCAGTAGGGTGTTAACTACTTGCCCGTAAATCTTGCTTGTTTGTTATTCGATTTGCGTAATTTTTGGCAGGAGTATACTACATACTATTGGGAACCCTCTCACAAAATTTCATTGAAATACATTCTTGAAATTCCAAGCAATCGCTTTTGAAAATAGCAGAGCTTTTATGCTAAAAAGTGGGCGGCGCCACGCCTACTTCACCAAAATCCACAAAATTTTTGTACAGTTCAGTTTTGCTTAAAAGGCTTATTATGTGTGTAAAATCTTATTTATATAACTTATACAATTATTGAAATATCGAGATTTTAAGTTTACGAAGAAATTTTTTAGAACTGTGTTCAAAAAGTGGGCGTGTCCGTTCTCCGATTTTGTTTACTTTTACAGCAAAGAGTAAGCTTTATATGCTGAACACTTTCTCTAAATATCGTTTCAATAAGTCAATTTTTACCGGAGTATTGGCATGGAAAGTTTCATGGAATAATCCCCCATAAAGGGGCGGGGCCACGCCCATTTTCTAAAAATTTTGTGCTTTCGACTTTCTTTGCCCACGAACACTTCAGAGGTGAAATAGAAATTATATACAGCTAGTTTAAGCAAAGTTATAGCATATTCAATATATCTATGATCCTTTTCAAAATCTTTCGTATAAAATTGGGCGTGGACCTAACCCGATTTCGCTAATTTTTTTTCGAAATATTGCCTGTATTAATATATATATGTGTGCTGAATTTTATTTTGCTATCTTGAGCGGTTTTTGATTTATGATTAATAATATTTCCAAATTTGACTATATCAAAAGTGGGCGGTGCCACGCCCCTTTTTAAAAATTTCTTCAAAAATGTATTTGTTGCCTTAACGCTAAAGTGCACACCAAATATTATCCTTATAGGTGTATTATGTACTGAATAATCACTCTTTTTGTATTTTCCAAAATATTATATATATAGAAAGAGGGCGTGGCTTTTAACCGATTTTGCCTATTTTCAATAGCGCTCGGAGATAAGTGAAAAGGAACCTACATACCAAATTTCATTGAGATATCTCAAGATTTACTCAAGTTATCGTGTTTACAGACGGACGGACGGACGGACGGACGGACGGACATGGCTCAATCAATTTCTCTTTTCCTCCTGAACATTTTGATATATATAAGTCAATATTTATCTCGATTCGTTTATGCCGTTACATACTACCGTTAGGCGAATGAAGTTAATATACCTTGTGTGCGAAGCACTACTAGGTATAAAAAGGCAGTAGGGTGTTAACTACTTGCCCGTAAATCTTGCTTGTTTGTTATTCGATTTGCGTAATTTTTGGCAGGAGTATACTACATACTATTGGGAACCCTCTCACAAAATTTCATTGAAATACATTCTTGAAATTCCAAGCAATCGCTTTTGAAAATAGCAGAGCTTTTATGCTAAAAAGTGGGCGGCGCCACGCCTACTTCACCAAAATCCACAAAATTTTTGTACAGTTCAGTTTTGCTTAAAAGGCTTATTATGTGTGTAAAATCTTATTTATATAACTTATACAATTATTGAAATATCGAGATTTTAAGTTTACGAAGAAATTTTTTAGAACTGTGTTCAAAAAGTGGGCGTGTCCGTTCTCCGATTTTGTTTACTTTTACAGCAAAGAGTAAGCTTTATATGCTGAACACTTTCTCTAAATATCGTTTCAATAAGTCAATTTTTACCGGAGTATTGGCATGGAAAGTTTCATGGAATAATCCCCCATAAAGGGGCGGGGCCACGCCCATTTTCTAAAAATTTTGTGCTTTCGACTTTCTTTGCCCACGAACACTTCAGAGGTGAAATAGAAATTATATACAGCTAGTTTAAGCAAAGTTATAGCATATTCAATATATCTATGATCCTTTTCAAAATCTTTCGTATAAAATTGGGCGTGGACCTAACCCGATTTCGCTAATTTTTTTTCGAAATATTGCCTGTATTAATATATATATGTGTGCTGAATTTTATTTTGCTATCTTGAGCGGTTTTTGATTTATGATTAATAATATTTCCAAATTTGACTATATCAAAAGTGGGCGGTGCCACGCCCCTTTTTAAAAATTTCTTCAAAAATGTATTTGTTGCCTTAACGCTAAAGTGCACACCAAATATTATCCTTATAGGTGTATTATGTACTGAATAATCACTCTTTTTGTATTTTCCAAAATATTATATATATAGAAAGAGGGCGTGGCTTTTAACCGATTTTGCCTATTTTCAATAGCGCTCGGAGATAAGTGAAAAGGAACCTACATACCAAATTTCATTGAGATATCTCAAGATTTACTCAAGTTATCGTGTTTACAGACGGACGGACGGACGGACGGACGGACGGACGGACGGACATGGCTCAATCAATTTCTCTTTTCCTCCTGAACATTTTGATATATATAAGTCAATATTTATCTCGATTCGTTTATGCCGTTACATACTACCGTTAGGCGAATGAAGTTAATATACCTTGTGTGCGAAGCACTACTAGGTATAAAAAGGCAGTAGGGTGTTAACTACTTGCCCGTAAATCTTGCTTGTTTGTTATTCGATTTGCGTAATTTTTGGCAGGAGTATACTACATACTATTGGGAACCCTCTCACAAAATTTCATTGAAATACATTCTTGAAATTCCAAGCAATCGCTTTTGAAAATAGCAGAGCTTTTATGCTAAAAAGTGGGCGGCGCCACGCCTACTTCACCAAAATCCACAAAATTTTTGTACAGTTCAGTTTTGCTTAAAAGGCTTATTATGTGTGTAAAATCTTATTTATATAACTTATACAATTATTGAAATATCGAGATTTTAAGTTTACGAAGAAATTTTTTAGAACTGTGTTCAAAAAGTGGGCGTGTCCGTTCTCCGATTTTGTTTACTTTTACAGCAAAGAGTAAGCTTTATATGCTGAACACTTTCTCTAAATATCGTTTCAATAAGTCAATTTTTACCGGAGTATTGGCATGGAAAGTTTCATGGAATAATCCCCCATAAAGGGGCGGGGCCACGCCCATTTTCTAAAAATTTTGTGCTTTCGACTTTCTTTGCCCACGAACACTTCAGAGGTGAAATAGAAATTATATACAGCTAGTTTAAGCAAAGTTATAGCATATTCAATATATCTATGATCCTTTTCAAAATCTTTCGTATAAAATTGGGCGTGGACCTAACCCGATTTCGCTAATTTTTTTTCGAAATATTGCCTGTATTAATATATATATGTGTGCTGAATTTTATTTTGCTATCTTGAGCGGTTTTTGATTTATGATTAATAATATTTCCAAATTTGACTATATCAAAAGTGGGCGGTGCCACGCCCCTTTTTAAAAATTTCTTCAAAAATGTATTTGTTGCCTTAACGCTAAAGTGCACACCAAATATTATCCTTATAGGTGTATTATGTACTGAATAATCACTCTTTTTGTATTTTCCAAAATATTATATATATAGAAAGAGGGCGTGGCTTTTAACCGATTTTGCCTATTTTCAATAGCGCTCGGAGATAAGTGAAAAGGAACCTACATACCAAATTTCATTGAGATATCTCAAGATTTACTCAAGTTATCGTGTTTACAGACGGACGGACGGACGGACGGACGGACGGACGGACGGACGGACGGACGGACGGACATGGCTCAATCAATTTCTCTTTTCCTCCTGAACATTTTGATATATATAAGTCAATATTTATCTCGATTCGTTTATGCCGTTACATACTACCGTTAGGCGAATGAAGTTAATATACCTTGTGTGCGAAGCACTACTAGGTATAATAAATGAAAGTTTCATTGCGTTCAACTAAAAACTTTTTCACACACGCACATGCATAGCTAACTCAACCAAAGTGCCCGCAATATTTGACAGATGCTTCTGAATTTAATTAGGATATAGAAGACACATGGCCATACATCTCTCAAATAGATGTTGTTGGCAAAGCATAACAGTGCATTTTTGAAACAAATATTGCCTTTCGGTAAGCAAAATTTTAAATATGCGTGAGATACAACTGGGTCATTCTATCCCAAAATTATCAATACAATCCCGAAATCAATCTTCACATTTATTGTGATACCATTTTGCATGTTATGTAAGCTTGCCACCTGTTTTAAATTCAAAAGAAATTTGTGAGATATCCCAATATGGTTATCAAAGGAAGAGTTTTTTACGTCGCATTTCAGCAAAAATAGTTCAAGGCAATGCTACCAGCAAAAGTGACCCGTTACCATCTAAGGTTGACATTTTTTCGTTTTCTCTAGATATTTAAAGAATATACGGTATTCCAGGATTAGTATACCTAGCGCGTAAGTAAGCGCATTGTGCTAAAAATAGAGGAAAAGTTGTGGAATTGGATGCAGATAGCTGAGTATTCGCTGGAATAAAATGCATATACGAGTAGTGTAATGTTCGCAAGGCGGCCATGCATTTGTTTGTACTAAGCTGAAACAAAAAGTTACATTTGCTGATAGTTTATTTGTATTTTAGTTTTTGGTATTTTAATCGAAATGTTGAAAGTTGAAAAAAATTACTTTTATAACAACTTTAAATAAAATAAAATAAAATAAAATAAAATAAAATAAAATAAAATAAAATAAAATAAAATAAAATAAAATAAAATAAAATTAAGTAAAATAAAATAAAATAAAATAAAATAAAATAAAATAAAATAAAATAAAATAAAATAAAATAAAATAAAATAAAATAAAATAAAATAAAATAAAATAAAATAAAATAAAATAAAATAAAATAAAATAAAATAAAATAAAATAAAATAAAATAAAATAAAATAAAATAAAATGAAATAAAATACAATAAAATAAAATAAAATAAAATAAAATAAAATAAAATAAAATAAAATAAAATAAAATAAAATAAAATAAAATAAAATAAAATAAAATAAAATAAAATAAAATAAAATAAAATAAAATAAAATAAAATAAAATAAAATAAAATAAAATAAAATAAAATGAAATAAAATAAAATAAAATAAAATAAAATAAAATAAAATAAAATAAAATAAAATAAAATAAAATAAAATAAAATAAAATAAAATAAAATAAAATAAAATAAAATAAAATAAAATAAAATAAAATAAAATAAAATAAAATAAAATAAAATAAAATAAAATAAAATAAAATAAAATAAAATAAAATAAAATAAAATAAAATAAAGTAAAATAAAACAAAATTAAATAAAATAAAATAAAATTAAAAAAGTAAAAAAATAAAATAAAATAAAATAATATAAAGGAAAGAAAAATGAAATAAAAAATAAAATTTCTTTTTGAAACTAAACGTAAGTTACAGCCCCTGGGAAAATTTGTGTAGGAATAGAATCTGATGATTTATGTTACCAGAATAAAAATGTACGATTCTTAAACAAACGAAATGCAATAATTTAACTAAAGAGGATAGAGCTTTGAGAGTACGAAAAGATTGGCAATGGGATGCGGGAAATGACTTTGCGGTAAAGAATAAAATATGATTTATATATTTACATTGAACGTTTTTAATGTATTTCATTAATGTGCCGATGTGAGTATGCATTAAGAATTTAAAGCCGTATGAGATATGATTTTTATTCTTATTATTTCATTTTAAGCCACAGCCTGCGCCGTTTTGTTAGGAGAGCAACTATAATCTTTTTAAATCACTCGAACTCAGTAACAAAGGATTTTATGACAAATAATCATTTTGCCCCAATAAACACGAAATAAAGAGCAATAGTTATGCACGTTAAGTATATTTAAGTATAATCAAGCAATCATTTCAAACAACTAACAAGAAATCAGAACTGAGGTGCCTACACATACATACATAAATCGTTGCTTCTAATCCACTTCACACATCAGTGCTGGCACGCTTTCGTCATTCAACGTTGCTTTATGTGCAGCACTGACAATGATTGGCATTATGATTGCTCGTGATGCATGTGTGCATCAGAAATGGTAGTGGTAAACTAACTGTACTCCCACTTGGCTCATATTACTCATGTTGTTCAACTGCAGTTAACAGTTGAATGACTATCAAGTCGACTTGCATGAAAGTGATCACAAAAATCTAGTTAATATGACACCTGCATTGAGTTTACTTTAGTTAGTCATACGTGAAGAAAAACAAAGCGAAAAGAAAAATGTTATTCAGCGTAAACGATAAGCAACACCTTTGAATGTATTTAGTAGAGGGTGGTATGCATTAGGTATGTAACCGGAGTAAGAATCGAACTTCACCAAGTTTGTTGCGTTTTGAAGGCAGGGTTAACCATATTCGACACCGAATTTGGGAGTTAAAGTATCAACACTTTATCTAAATCTAAGGAGAAGTTTGAATAAAACACAAAAAAAAAATGTATTCAACAGTTTAAGACTGGTTTTATTTAATTGTAAAAAGAAACTATGGTAGATGGCAATTTTGAAAAACGTCATAGGTATATGGCAGCACTAGAAAAGATGAGCTTCAGTTTAAATATTTTAATCACATAAGAAAAATCACCCAAAAGGAATAAAATGTTTTACAAATAATAGCACATACAGAAAAGAAAAAAATATAATATGATAAGGTGGCAACTCTCCGTATTCTAGGTACTTTTTTTGTAATCTACCAAGTTTTCAGTTTTACGTCTGAGCGATAGAAAAAATTAAATAATTGCCTGTGGTGAATAAATTATATTCACCTTACTTCTGTCAAATATATCCAAAAAAAATAAGTTTGCTAAGTGCTGAGTTACTTAACGCCACTGGGTATCTTTTCTAATTTTGCTAGCACACTTCATAAATTTTTAAATATTCTCAACGAGCTTATTATAGCTATAACAAGGGATATTTCGTGCTTTAAATGTATGAAATAGATGAAAAGCTAAGTCTGTCTAAATTGCCTATTTTTGTAAGAACTTTTCTTAAAAGCACATGTGATAAAAGCACTCATATTCTTAAAGTTTAAAAGCTCATAATCAATAAAAGCGACTAGCTTTTCTGAAATAGAAAACTTTCACTCAGCTTTTACTAACATAAAAGCTTTTGCGGAATGCATCTGTAATTTTTACATACGTATTCTCAATGTAATGTAGATAAATGTTTATTGTTGCTGAGGGCAATTCACATATGACTGATGATCACATATCTGATTTTCATATATTGTATATATTTAGGATTCATATCTTATTCCTTAACTGTGAGCACTCCGAAAATGTGTATTTGGTTGGTTTTATTTAAAAGTCATTTAAATATTTTTTAATCAATTTTCTTCAGTCAAGTTTTATGTATATCTGCACATACCGAAAATAATAGTCGGAATAGGTAACTGAAAGCTTGGGAATTTAATACAACTTTTTGTCAAAAGTTTTTTAAGCCGAAACTGGAGAGCTTGATTACGTAAGTTACCGTGGCACTTAGGGTAGTAGTATCTTAGATTCATATTCATGCTTATTTGATACCAAAAACGTTTGCATGGCAACTCTGATTAGGGGATACTCACTAAAGGAAATTACCACTCTTATGTAATTAAAAATTTTCTTTGAACTCGTTGCGTTACATTGCGTTTTTCATAATAAGCCCATTAACCTCAAATTTTTAAACCAGGGGTGGGCAGCTTCGGCAGAGCTCTTTGGTAGTATGTGTGTAATTAATGTCACTGTGTGAGTGCGAACAAGTCAAAAAGTATGATGCAACAGGTTGCTCAAACGAAATGCTGTGAAGCCTCGATATGGAGTACGTAAACGAAAAGAAACAATGACTTTTAGCATTCATTAGAAGATATTGTTATTTTGGCAAAAACGGATCAAAAAATCTTTTATTTTAATAAATGAAGTAATCGGAAATCGGATGAAAACTACGACCCCTTTTTCTGAAAACTAACGCTGGGTATTTAATGTTCGGGTCACCCGAACTTATACTTCCTTACTTGTTCTGCATTAAAACCTGAAAATGGTCAGTTTTCACATACGACGTTCGTTTTCTGGGGCGACGATATATCTATTTTACTTTTTTGGCTTTCAGAGCTCTTTGTGCTGGAGGTTGAAAATATTCAGCAGCATTATTTTGAAATTATCCGGGGAATACTGTATGTAGGTCATACAACTGGTTGCTTCAAACATGCATCACTCATTCAGTGCTGCCACACCCTACTAAAAATAGTAATTATTTATCTTGTAAAATACCCTATGTACATTATGGTGATTTAAAAAAATTATGTTTTCGGTCTTACTCCTTCAAAAGTTTGATTCATAAAAAATAAACAATATAAAAAATGGAAAGCATATGTAAAGGATGAAGGTGGGGCGCCGGGAAGGGGGATTCGGAGCTTAAATGAGCGTGGAGAGTAAAATTGTATAAATGCAGACAAGTAAATGTTTAGGCAGGACAACGTCTGCCGGGTTTGCTAGTTAGATATAAGGAAAAAAAAATTTTTTCTCTATCGGGCCACCCTAAATTTGAGGCCAATATACCACGCCTTCCCCTTAATATAACTGTCCAAGACTATGGGAATGTCTTATATACAACTCTTTTAAACAACTTTTTTTTCCCCATACAAAAATGTCCACTCTAATATGCACGTTAAAGCTGGTACATTTTTAGGAGCTGTAAGAATCTCGAATATCACTGGCGGAAAACGTTGTATTTTTCCATATTCAAAACATATTATTTTCATATCATAACTTCTTTTTGCTAAAAACATATCCAAACTTATACTGAAATTCGGCGAGGAAAAGTATATTTTTTTATCTGAATCAATACAGACGGCAGCACTGATGAAGTTTGAATCGTGTTTCAAACCATTTGGTAAATGTTCGACACAACTAAAAGAAGCGTCGAACATCTGGTATATGTATACACGACGTCGAACCGCGGGCAAAGCTGCCCAGGCCTGTTTTAAACGCTCAAAATAATAAAATCTAAAATCGACACTTCTAAAAATTTGTTTGCGCTAAAGTGAAAGTGTGAGCTTTTATATGGTAACGTTATTTTGTTAAATCTCTCAAAAATTTATAAAAAAAAATGCAACCCACTACAAAAAGTCTTGAGCTTAACATATTTTGTTTTACTTACTCTCTCTTAATTATTTCCACTGAAAAATACTATCACTAAGAGCTAACTGAATAACATTTCTGCACAATAAAAATTGGTCGCTCCCTTTTTTAATTTCTCAGCGTCGTTTGCTCCCACTCTCTCCCTCTCACTTTGCAGAAAAATGCTTTGTCTGCTCTTAGCGCGTATTTCGTAGATTTGGTTTCTCTTTCAATTTCTGTTATCAAGTTGAGCACACAAATCGTTATAATTATAAGAAGCATCATGTATCCTGAGCTAGACGAATTGATTGGCAGCATCGCTCCGTTTAAAAGGGATGAAGACGACAGCCGCACCACAATGCTAAAGAGTCTTTCGGTTATTTTTTGTATGTATGAACATAGTTTGGTTATTATAAATATCTGCTGTACAAGGAAGCGACTCACACATGTCCCCCCAGGTTACGCAAATAAATAGACAAATCGATTTGATACCTTTAAAATGTGTGACAAAGTACTTGGAAATTAGATTTAAATTGGAAGGTAAATAGCGATAGGAAGAGTAAAATTGTAAGGCGTCTGGAAAGATACATACATACATATTATTCAATCTGAACTATTAGACTAGGATAGTCTAAGCTGTAGCTGTTGGAAAGCCAATTGAGGAATCCCGATAGGCCTTCTGCTGGTTTGTGGAATAAATCACAGAATATTTGAGAATATCTTTCATTAACACCCTTTTTCAAAATTCGATTCAAAAACGACCTAACTCAGCAAAAAATGTATGAAATTTTCATTCAGATAGGTTGTTTTTCAAACGAATTTTAAAATATTGTGTTATTGAAAAAATATTTGTTATAAATAGGGCGTTCTTCAAATAAATTCTGGGATAGGGCGTTTTTTTTTAAATATTTTGAAATGAGGTGATTTTCCACTCAGCAGTCGAAATACGCTTGGAAAAGAACATATTCAAGATAGTTATTGAGAAAAAGGTGTCAACAAAAGATCAAAGTACTCTTACTACAACAAAAAAAAAACATCCAAATTCAGCACTCATGTTTGACCATAGTTGAATTCTTCACATTTCTGAATATTTCCTTAAACGCAAAACTTTATCCACCCACCTACGCATATTTAACTTGCTGACTTTCCCCTATAAACCAACCATAAGCCAAAGACGTTCGAGCGCACTCCATGTTAGCACAGCTGGTTATGAAAACCATTCTCTTTCTTATTTTTTCTATTTTTATGGTATTTTCTTTTTTCAAAGAACCACCCACCAGCATGCCTATCACGGCCTTTTATCATTCAATGAGCAACACATACGTCATCAATAGCTTTTGCATTGCCTGTGATTACTTAAAGTGAGCGTCGGCCGTAGATACGCCATAATAAAAACTTACGTATAGCTTTAAGGAGGTCGACAAACGTACGCCACAAAAAGTGGGCTAAGATTGAAATGTCATTCACACATATAAATGTGTTTCGAATGGAATGAATGATAATAGAAGATATTATGATGATGATTGTTATTAAATAAGATGGCATAGCGTGAAGAGGGTGACCAACAATTTATCGGGAATTTTGATGTCGAAGGTGATTGGCGTAAATGGCACTTTTATTATGCGGGGACGTGTGTGGCTATACGTGGGGACAGAAAATGCCTGAAGGTTAAATACTTACTTGAACTGCCTGTAGGAAAGTAAGGTTAAGTAGAGGATAGCAATAAGCTGACTTAAAATGGACTAAGCTGCGCTGATCTTGGTTAATAAATAAAATAAAATAAAATAAAATAAAATAAAATAAAATAAAATAAAATAAAATAAAATAAAATAAAATAAAATAAAATAAAATAAAATAAAATAAAATAAAATAAAATAAAATAAAATAAAATAAAATAAAATAAAATAAAATAAATTAAAATAAAATAAAATAAAATAAAATAAAATAAAATAAAATAAAATAAAATAAAATAAATTAAAATAAAATAAATAAAATAAAATAAAATAAAATAAAATAAAATAAAATAAAATAAAATAAAATAAAATAAAATAAAATAAAATAATTTTGTTGTTGGATTTTGCGGTCTATTTTGTTTACAAATTTGTAAGTTATGAGCAAGCTCGAGACCAATTAACAATAATTCTAAGCGAATTAATATTGTCAGTTTTTGGGAAAAATTGATAATTGGAGAAAAATTACAAAGACAAATCAACAGCGATGGATAGGATTACATGTTTCAGAGTTTCCAGGCTCATCATCAGATCCCTTTTCGGACACTGGGATTCGAACCAGTGTCTGCACCAAAGCCGCTGTTAGAAAACTCTAACACTAAGCTATGATGCCCTGTGACGTCACAATGTATTCGTCTCCACTTCAATTTATTCCCTTTTGTTTTGTTTGTTCTTGCCAACTGTATACACAAAATTTCTTAAGACATGCGTCTGTATGTTATGATGTGTGTTGGTCTTTTTGTTTGTACATATTTACATATGTACGTAAACCCGTGCTATGGTTTCAATGTATTTTGTTGTTGGATTTTGCGGTCTATTTTGTTTACAAATTTGTAAGTTATGAGCAAGCTCGAGACCAATTAACAATAATTCTAAGCGAATTAATATTGTCAGTTTTTGGGAAAAATTGATAATTGGAGAAAAATTACAAAGACAAATCAACAGCGATGGATAGGATTACATGTTTCAGAGTTTCCAGGCTCATCATCAGATCCCTTTTCGGACACTGGGATTCGAACCAGTGTCTGCACCAAAGCCGCTGTTAGAAAACTCTAACACTAAGCTATGATGCCCTGTGACGTCACAATGTATTCGTCTCCACTTCAATTTATTCCCTTTTGTTTTGTTTGTTCTTGCCAACTGTATACACAAAATTTCTTAAGACATGCGTCTGTATGTTATGATGTGTGTTGGTCTTTTTGTTTGTACATATTTACATATGTACGTAAACCCGTGCTATGGTTTCAATGTATTTTGTTGTTGGATTTTGCGGTCTATTTTGTTTACAAATTTGTAAGTTATGAGCAAGCTCGAGACCAATTAACAATAATTCTAAGCGAATTAATATTGTCAGTTTTTGGGAAAAATTGATAATTGGAGAAAAATTACAAAGACAAATCAACAGCGATGGATAGGATTACATGTTTCAGAGTTTCCAGGCTCATCATCAGATCCCTTTTCGGACACTGGGATTCGAACCAGTGTCTGCACCAAAGCCGCTGTTAGAAAACTCTAACACTAAGCTATGATGCCCTGTGACGTCACAATGTATTCGTCT
>OX608081.1:7377206-7420991 GCA_951509765.1 Sphenella marginata | reverse complement strand
GTTATATAATATATATATGTAATTAATTCCCAAAAGAAATTTAATAATTCCCAATCTAATTATTTTTTCTTTGTCTTGTTTCCTTGCAGGTAAGTTGATCAATCAACATGTGACGGTACTGTCAGCTTGTTCCTAAGACAAATCAATCATTTTTGTCTTCCTTAAATCTGAAACAAGTTTGTATTTAACAATCTTAGTATATATTTATCTATCAACACACAAATACAAGTACATAGACACTTATAAATACCAAAACGTGTAACAATACTGAGCTCATTTTATTTTATTATATTTTATTTTATTTTATTTTATTTTATTTTATTTTATTTCATTTTATTTTATTCTATTTTATTTTATTTTATTTTATTTTATTTTATTTTTATTGTATTTTATTTTATTTTATTTTATTTTATTTTATTTTATTTTATTTTATTTTATTTTATTTTATTTTATTTTATTTTATTTTATTTTATTTTATTTTATTTTATTTTATTTCATTTTATTTGATTCTATTTTATTTTATTTTATTTTATTTTTATTGTATTTTATTTTATTAAAAACAAATATTTTCCAAATAGTTTTTCCAAACTTATTTCCCTCCACCCAGTATCATATGTAAATCAGTATTGATACCTTGCCATCCCATTAGAGTTTGATATCTATTTACCTTATTTGCCGTTGGCTGCTGCATTGTCTACCCAACAGTGTTGTCACATAATTAAGCCAACACATAAACAAGCAGGTGGTAAATTAGTTTGAAAATTGTAGTAATTTAGTTCTAGCCTTCGGCAATGTGACTTCACTGTGCTGACGCTTTCATAGAAATACCAATAATTTATGCTGAAAATAGCTTTTAGGCAGGCATGACCATCTCAGTGTGTGCTTGTGGTTAATTATCGGTATTTAGGTGGACTTTTCGAGTGTCATTTATTGAACCATTTCAGGCAAATTATCACGTTGGGTGCGAGTGTGGTCAAAAGTTAGCAACTACTGGTATTAGGATTGGTGTGTTATCGTCATTTATTTTCAAGTTTATGAGTGCCAAAAGTTGTCGCATAAACTTTACACAGCTTTATTTAAATCAAGGTCTTTTATATGAAAATAAAAATAAATGAGAGTTTCATTGGGTTGAACTAAAAACTTTTTCACACACACACATGCATAGCTAACTCAACAAAAACGGCCGCAATATTTGACAGATGCTTCTGAATTTAATCAGGATATAGAAGACACATGGCCATACATCTCTCAAATAGATGTTGTTGGCAAAGCATAACGGTGCATTTTTGAAACAAATATTGTCTTTCGGTAAGCAAAATTTTAAATATGCGTGAAATACAACTGGGTTATTATATCCCGAAATTATGAATACAATCCCGAAATCAATCTCAGAGATTATCATAATGTTTCGGGAAGTATTGTGGGTGCAGTGAAATAACTCCCAAATGAAATAACTCCCATGAAATAACTCCCAATGAAATAAGTCCCAATAAAAATGAAATAATTCCCAACTTTAATAAATGAAATAACTCCCAAAGAAGGAAATGAAATAACTCCCAATATTGGCAATTATTTCACAATGAAGCCACAAGTCCCCAAAAAAATAAAATAACTCCCAAACGAAAAAAGTCCCAAAAAAATTAAATAACTCCTAAATGAAATAAGTCCCAAAAAAATGAAATAACTCCCAAATCAAAATTTGAAATGGTATATTTTTACAATATAATCAGTTACAATGAAATTTTAAAAATACAGGAAATTAATATGTACATAGATATGTGAATGTAACAATTAAATGAAAACCTGAATAGTGTTGTCGACCTTTTGACGGCAAATCGGACAGTTAAAGTTTTCTAGTCCTTCAGAATACTCTTAGCTTGCAGCATTAGAACACAAGCGTTGCATATTGTAAATGTTTGTACGGCATCAAGGTGGCGCGAACTAAAGTCAGTGAATTAACGTCAGTGACGTTAATTCCACTGACGTTAGTTCGCGCTACCGGCATCAATAGTACATTGGGCTCAAAGGAGTTCTGCACATAAATACCATTGATCACGCCCCGAATTGGGGATCTGACCTAAGTCAATCCCAGATTCATTTTTTAAATCCCAGATTCATGATATAATGATCATAAGTCGAAGGTGATAATGAAAAAAGCAAATTTGGAATATAAAAAAAATGTACTGACTTTAGTTCGCTTTCTTAATGGGAATTAATGTCAATGACGTTAGTTCGCTAAAAATATTTCCAACAAAAATGAAATAACTCCCATTAAAAATTATATAACTCCCAATGCCTGGATTACAAACAATGAAGTAAGTCCCAAAAAATGAAATAACTCCCAATTTCCAAAAATTATGAAATAACTCCCAAAGATATTTTATTGGGGATTATTTCATTTGGGAGTTATTTCATTATGAAATAATTCCCAGTTAAAATTATGAAATAAGTCCCAATGAATTGGGAGCTATTTCATAATGAAATAAGTCCCAACTTGCATGGAAAATATTTGGGAGTTATTTCATTTTTTTGTTGGGAGTTATTTCATTTGGGAGTTATTTCACTGCACCAGTATTGTGCAGTAATTCAGTCCAAACTAATGGTATATGAATTGGTAATGCATCCCGCAGTTATTGTGATACCATTTTGCATGTTATGTAAGGTTGCCACCTGTTTTAATTAAAAAGAAATATGTGAGATATCCCAATATGGTTATCAAAGGAAGAGTTTTTTACGTCGCATTTAAGCAAAAATAGTTCAAGGCAATGCTACCAGCAAAAGTGACCCGTTACCATCTAAGGTTGCCATTTGTTCGTTTGCTGTAGATATTTAAAGAATATACGGTATTCCAGGATTAGTATACCTAGCGCGTAAGTAAGCTCATTGTTCTAAAAATAGAGGAAAAGCTGTGGAATTGGATGCAGATAGCTGAGTATTCGCTGGAATGAAATGCAAATACGAGTAGTGTAATGTTTGCAAGGCGAACATGCATTTTTTGTACTAAGCTGAAACAAAAGTTACATTTGCTGATAGTTTATTTGTATTTTAGTTTTTGGTATTTTAACCGAAATGTTGAAAGTTGAAAAAAATTACTTTTATAACAACTTTAAATAAAATAAAATAAAATAAAATAAAATAAAATAAAATAAAATAAAATAAAATAAAATAAAATAAAATAAATAAAATAAAATAAAATAAAATAAAATTAAGTAAAATAAAATAAAATAAAATAAAATAAAATAAAATAAAATAAAATAAAATAAAATAAAATAAAATAAAATAAAATAAAATAAAATAAAATAAAATAAAATAAAATAAAATAAAATAAAATAAAATAAAATAAAATAAAATAAAATAAAATAAAATAAAATGAAATAAAATACAATAAAATAAAATAAAATAAAATAAAATAAAATAAAATAAAATAAAATAAAATAAAATAAAATAAAATAAAATAAAATAAAATAAAATAAAATAAAATAAAATAAAATAAAATAAAATAAAATAAAATAAAATAAAATAAAATAAAATAAAATAAAATAAAATAAAATAAAATAAAATAAAATAAAATAAAATAAAATAAAATAAAATAAAATAAAATAAAATAAAATAAAATAAAATAAAATAAAATAAAATAAAATAAAATAAAATAAAATAAAATAAAATAAAATAAAATAAAATAAAATAAAATAAATAAAATAAAATAAAATAAAATAAAATAAAATAAAATAAAATAAAATAAAATAAAATAAATAAAATAAAATAAAATAAAATAAAATAAATAAAATAAAATAAAATAAAATAAAATAAAATAAAATAAAATAAAATAAAATAAATAAAATAAAATAAAATAAAATAAAATAAAATAAAATGAAATAAAATAAAATAAAATAAAATAAAATAAAATAAAATAAAATAAAATAAAATAAAATAAAATAAAATAAAATAAAATAAAATAAAATAAATAAAATAAAATAAAATAAAATAAAATAAAGTAAAATAAAACAAAATTAAATAAAATAAAATAAAATTAAAAAAGTAAAAAAATAAAATAAAATAAAATAATATAAAGGAAAGAAAAATGAAATAAAAAATAAAATTTCTTTTTGAAACTAAACGTAAGTTACAGCCCCTGGGAAAATTTGTGTAGGAATGAATCTGATGATTTATGTTACCAGAATAAAAATGTACGATTCTTAAACAAACGAAATGCAATAATTTAACTAAAGAGGATAGAGCTTTGAGAGTACGAAAAGATTGGCAATGGGATGCGGGAAATGACTTTGCGGTAAAGAATAAAATATGATTTATATATTTACATTGAACGTTTTTAATGTATTTCATTAATGTGCCGATGTGAGTATGCATTAAGAATTTAAAGCCGTATGAGATATGATTTTTATTCTGATTATTTCATTTTAAGCCACAGCCTGCGCCGTTTCGTTAGGAGAGCAACTATAATCTTTTTAAATCACTCGAACTCAGTACTAAAGGATTTTATGACAAATAATCATTTTGCCCCAATAAACACGAAATAAAGAGCAATAGTTATGCACGTTAAGTATATTTAAGTATAATCAAGCAATCATTTCAAACAACTAACAAGAAATCAGAACTGAGGTGCCTACACATACATACATAAATCGTTGCTTCTAATCCACTTCACACATCAGTGCTGGCACGCTTTCGTCATTCAACGTTGCTTTATGTGCAGCACTGACAATGATTGGCATTATGATTGCTCGTGATGCATGTGTGCATCAGAAATGGTAGTGGTAAACTAACTGTACTCCCACTTGGCTCATATTACTCATGTTGTTCAACTGCAGTTAACAGTTGAATGACTATCAAGTCGACTTGCATGAAAGTGATCACAAAAATCTAGTTAATATGACACCTGCATTGAGTTTACTTTAGTTAGTCATACGTTCAGAAAAACAAAAGCGAAAAGAAAAATGTTATTCAGCGTAAACGCTAAGCAACACCTTTGAATGTATTTAGTAGAGGGTGGTATGCATTAGGGATGTAACCGAAGTAAGAATCGAACTTCACCAAGTTTGTTGCGTTTTGAAGGCAGGGTTAACCATATTCGACACCGAATTTGGGAGTTTAAGTATCAACACTTTATCTAAATCTAAGGAGAAGTTTGAATAAAACACCAAAAAAAATGTATTCAACAGTTTAAGACTGGTTTTATTTAATTGTAAAAAGAAACTATGGAGATGTCAATTTTGAAAACGTCATAGGTATATGGCAGCACTAGAAAAGATGAGCTTCAGTTTAAATATTTTAATCACATAAGAAAAATCAGGCAAAAGGCACAAAATGTTTTACAAATAATAGCACATACAGAAAAGAAAAAATATAATATGATAAGGTGGCAACTCTACCTGATAACCCTTCGTACCAAATTCCATCCAAACACATTTTGCCGTATTCGAGGTACTTTTTTTCGTAATAATGGTAGTAAATAAACTAGGCAGTTAACCATGTGGACCATGGCAATATTAAGAGTTCTCTTTTAATCTACCAAGTTTTCAGTTTTTCGTCTGAGCGATAGAAAAAATTAAATAATTGCCTGTGGTGAATAAATTATATTCACCTTACATCTGTCAAATATATCCAAAAAAAATAAGTTTGCTAAGTGCTGAGTTACTTAACGCCACTGGGTATCTTTTCTAATTTTGCTAGCACACTTTATAAATTTTTAAATATTCTCAACGAGCTTATTATAGCTATAACAAGGGATATTTCGTGCTTTAAATGTATGAAATAGATGAAAAGCTAAGTCTGTCTAAATTGCCTATTTTTGTAAGAACTTTTCTTAAAAGCACATGTGATAAAAGCACTCATATTCTTAAAGTTTAAAAGCTCATAATCAATAAAAGCGACTAGCTTTTCTGAAATAGAAAACTTTCACTCAGCTTTTACTAACATAAAAGCTTTTGCGGAATGCATCTGTAATTTTTACATACGTATTCTCAATGTAATGTAGATAAATGTTTATTGTTGCTGAGGGCAAGTCACATATGACTGATGATCACATATCTGATTTTCATATATTGTATATATTTAGGATTCATATCTTATTCCTTAACTGTGAGCACTCCGAAAATGTGTATTTGGTTGGTTTTATTCAAAAATCATTTAAATATTTTTTAATCAATTTTCTTCAGTCAAGTTTTATATCTGCACATACCGAAAATAATAGTCGGAATAGGTAACTGAAAGCTTGGGAATTTAATACAACTTTTTGTCAAAGGTTTTTTAAGCCGAAACTGGAGAACTTGATTACGTAAGTTACCGTGACACTTATGGTAGTAGTATCTTAGATTCATATTCATGCTTATTTGATACCAAAAACGTTTGCATGGCAACTCTGATTAGGGGATACTCACTAAAGGAAGTTACCACTCTTATGTAATAAAATTTTTTCTTTGAACTCGTTGCGTTATGTAGCGTTTTTCATAATAAGGCCATTAACCTCAAATTTTGAAACGCTCAAAATAATAAATTCTAAAATCGACACTTCTAAAAATTTGTTTGCGCTAAAGTGAAAGTGTGAGCTTTTATATGGTAACGTTATTTTGGTAAATCTCTCAAAAATTTATAAAATATGGCAACCCACTACAAAAAGTCTTGAGCTTAACATATTTTGTTTTACTTACTCTCTCTTAATTATTTTCCACTGAAAAATACTATCACTAAGAGCTAACTGAATAACATTTCTGCACAATAAAAATTGGTCGCTCCCTTTTTTAATTTCTCAGCGTCGTTTGCACCCACTCTCTCCCACTCACTTTGCAGAAAAAAGCTTTGTCTGCTCTTAGCGCGTATTTCGTAGATTTGGTTTCTCTTTCAATTTCGGTTATCAAGTTGAGCACACAAATCGTTATAATTATAACAAGCATCATGTATCCTGAACTAGACGAATTGATTGGCAGCATCGCTCCGTTTAAAAGGGATGAAGACGACAGCCGCACCACAATGCTAAAGTGCCTTTCGGTTATTTTTGTATGTATGAACATAGTTTGGTTATTATAAATATCTGCTGTACAAGGAAGCGACTCACACATGTTCCCCCAGGTTACGCAAATAAATAGACAAATCGATTTGATACCTTTAAAATGTGTGACAAAGTAGTTGGAAATTAGATTTAAATTGGAAGGTAAATAGCGATAGGAAGAGTAAAATTGTAAGGTGTCTGTGATACGAAAAGTCTTTTCATCTAGTTTAAGCTCAAGTTTTATTAGCTTGCTGAGAAAGATACATACATATTATCTATTAAATCTTAACTATTAGACTAGGATAGTCTAAGCTGTAGCTGTTGGAAAGCCAATTGAGGAATCCCGATAGGCCTTCTGCTGGTTTGTGGAATAAATTACAGAATATTTGAGAATATCTTTCATTAACGCCCTATTTTAAAATTCGATTCAAAAACCACCTATCTCAGCAAAAAATGTATAAAATTTTCTTTCAGATAGGGTGTTTTTCAAACGAATTTTAAAATATTGTGTTATTGAAAAAATATTTGTTATAAATAGGGCGTTCTTCAAATAAATTCTGGGATAGGGCGTTTTTTTTTTAATATTTTTAAATGAGGTGATTTTCCACTCAGCAGTCGAAATACGCTTGGAAAAGAACATATTCAAGATAGGGATTGAGAAAAAGGGGTCAACAAAAGGTCAAAGTACTCTTACTACAACAAAAACAACATCCATATTCAGCACTCATGGTTGACCATAGTTGAATTCTTCACATTTCTGAATATTTCCTTAAACGCAAAACTTTATCCACCCACCTACGCATATTTAACTTGCTGACTTTCCCCTATAAACCAACCATAAGCCGAAGACGTTCGAGCGCACTTCATGTTAGCACAGCTGGTTATGAAAACCATTTTCTTTCTTATTTTTTCTATTTTTTTGGTATTTTCTTTTTCCAAAGAACCACCCACCAGCATACCTATCATGGCCTTTTATCATTCAATGAGCAACACATACGTCATCAATAGCTTTTGCATTGCCTGTGATTACTTAAAGTGAGCGTCGGTCGTAGATACGCCATAATAAAAACTTACGTATAGCTTTAAGGAGGTCGACAAACGTACGCCACAAAAAGTGGGCTAAGATTGAAATGTCATTCACACATATAAATGTGTTTTGAATGGAATGAATGATAATAGAAGATGATGATTGTTATTAAATAAGATGGCATAGCGTGAAGAGGGTGACCAACAATTTATCGGGAATTTTGATGTCAGAGGTGATTGGCGTAGATGGCACTTTTATTATGCGGGGACGTGTGTGGCTATATGTGGGGACAGAAAATGCCTGAAGGTTAAATACTTACTTGAACTGCCTGTAGGAAAGTAAGGTTAAGTAGAGGATAGCAATAAGCTGACTTAAAATGGACTAAGCTGCGCTGATCTTGGTTAATAAATAAAATAAAATAAAGTAAATAAAATACAATTAAATAAAATAAAATAAAATAAAATAAAATAAAATAAAATAAAATAAAATAAAATAAAATAAAATAAAATAAAATAAAATAAAATAAAATAAAATAAAATAAAATAAAATAAAATAAAATAAAATAAAATAAAATAAAATAAAATAAAATAAAATAAAATAAAGTAAAATAAAATAAAATAAAATAAAATACAATAAAATCAAATAAAATAAAATAAAATAAAATAAAATAAAATAAAATAAAATAAAATAAAATTAAATTAAATTAAATTAAATTAAATTAAATTAAATTAAATAAAAAAAATAAAATAAAATAAAATAAAATAAAATAAAATAAAGTAAAATAAAATAAAACAAAATAAAATAAAATAAAATAAAATAAAATAAAATAAAATAAAATAAAATAAAATAAAATAAAATAAAATAAAATAAAATAAAATAAAATAAAATAAAATAAAATAAAATAAAATAAAATAAAATAAAATAAAATAAAATAAAGTAAAATAAAATAAAACAAAATAAAATAAAATAAAATAAAATAAAATAAAATAAAGTAAAATAAAATAAAACAAAATAAAATAAAATAAAATAAAATAAAATAAAATAAAATAAAATAAAATAAAATAAAATAAAATAAAATAAAATAAAATAAAATAAAATAAAATAAAATAAAATAAAATAAAATAAAATAAAATAAAACAAAATAAAATAAAATAAAATAAAATAAAATAAAATAAAATCCATAGTATCCCCTGTGTTTGTCAGAGAGTATCAGCAAAATCATATTTTCAAAATTTCAATTTACTTCTCAACATAATTAATTTGTTGTCCAACAATCTACGCTTAACTTACAAATTTGTAAACAAAATAGACCGCAAAATCCAACAACAAAATAAAATAAAATAAAATAAAATAAAATAAAATAAAATAAAATAAAATAAAATAAAATAAAATAAAATAAAATAAAATCCATAGTATTCCCTGTGTTTGTCAGAGAGTATCAGCAAAATCATATTTTCAAAATTTCAATTTACTTCTCAACACAATTAATTTGTTGTCCAACAATCTACGCTATAGTCATGACTTTATTCAGTTGACAATAAGATGGCATTATCACGATTGTCCATAACAAGGGTTGTTCACAGGCGCTGTTGATATACACTACTCAAAGTCATTCTTAGCTGAGTATCTATAAATCTCTACTTATGTAAATATAATCTTTATTATTTTAATGAGTTCACGTCAAATCTGTGAAATAATTTTCTATTTTGCAAAATCTTTAGTCTTAATGCTGATTGACAATGTTTTTGTTGTTGTTTGACAATCATTTCGCTTTAATCATGAATTTAATGAAGTTTTTAAACTCAATTAAAATGTTTTGCAGTGGATATACAAAATCAGTTGCGTATACGCCATGTAGCACCAACAAATGGAAAAAGTTGATGAAGTTTGCAATTCACGTATGCAAATTGGCTTTTAAATAGCATAATATTTCATTGGCTTACTCAGATAGTTTTATGCCTGATTTCACATCAATTGAACATCATGTATATGTAAATTTAATTGTCTTATTGATGTACTGCGATGTGCAATTTGTATGAAGTTTTGAAAGCTTTTACTACTGAAAATATACGAAAAGTTTCAGGTGTACTATTTTTGGTTTAGTTACGTGAGTACACATGTGTATTAGACTGGGCCAAATAATTTTTAATTTTTTTTTTTTTGATTATATTCTTATCATATTTATGAGTGGTGGAAAAAAACCTGCAAAATTTTAAGAGTCTCTGAATTTTCACAAACGAAATTTAAACAACGAAGTTGAGTTCACTTTTATTTTCAACGGCTGTTCTACTAAAAAATAAAACTTTTATTTTTTTCTTAAAAAGTAATTTCTTTAATGTTAAGTTAACTTTTTCAATATTTCAAGATTACAACTGTAGTTAGAGAAACAAACTTTGAAACATGCAGAGAATACGCCTAGAGGTACAACAAAAAAAAAATTGAAAAAGAATTTAATCTTTTAAGTTTGAAAATTTTAAAAAAATTAAAAAAAAAATTATTTTCCTCTCCCCTTTTAGAAAAAAAATTCATTCAATTTTTTCTTTACGTTCACCAGAAAAAAAATTCACTGATCTAAATTGAATAAGAAAACAAGAAAGTTAAAAAAATAAAAAATTTTTTTTAAAATTCAAAACTTCATACATAATTTTGGGTAAAATCAATTTTCTAGTTTGAAATTTCAACAATTTTATAAATTTTTTTTTTTTTTTTTTTTTTTTTATAAATTTTTTAGTACACATTTTTTCTTTACGTTCGCCAGCAAAAAATTCACTGATCTAAATAGAATAAGAAAAAAAGAAAGTTAAAAAATTAAAAAATTCAAAACTCCATATTTTTGAAAAAAAAAAACACCCTGATGTCGAATTTTTCCAATTTGAAACCAAATTTTTTTTTCTTTTTTTTTTATAAATATTTTATATTTTTTTGTGGTACCCTGATGGAAAAACGATTTTTTTTGTTTACTCACGATAATTTCTAAAATATTGACAAAAAAAAATTACAAAACGATAAAAAGGGGAAGTTTTTTAATTGCATACGTTTTGCCAAACTTGTTTTAAGGTGTTTATTTCAAAAAGTGTATGTTACCCTCGAGGAATTTCCCTGCTTTCTTAGTAAAAGGCAACCGTTATAAACAGTGAATCATCAAGAGAGATTTCTGCCTAGGGTTTCTTGAATGTTGATTCTCATTGAGATTGCAAGGCTAAAGTTTAAAATTCTTAAAGAAAATGTTTAAACTGAAAGCTTTCTTAACGACTTTATTGATAGATTTCACAACCGTATACCCGTAGGGCTCTATCGCATACACCTACTCTATGTGATTTCAATCTTCAACATCCTCTTTACTTCAAATTAAATTAAGCTCCTTAAATCACTCTGAGTACCATCATTATTTCAGCTTCAGGTGTGTACTACGGAAAGCCACTCACATGTGAAAAATTTTGTGCAACTTTATGATGGTAACGATAACTACAAAGCCGTTTGAGAGGTCAATTTAATAAATAAAAGTAAATTCCAAGTAAAACAAAAGTGGATCAGCTTAAATGACAAAGTACACAAAAAAGTGGGGAAAAGAGATTATGCGCTGAAAAGGAAATATTTTGAAACGCAAAAAAAAGAAAGAAGAAAAAAAAAAAAAGAAAAAACCCCCATAAAGCGCTTGAGACAATAAATGACAAAAGACAAATAAATATTGGTAAAGGAAAAGAACAAATAGAAGGAAAGAAGACAACGTCAGCTGAGTTGACAACAACTTCTACCGAAGGCGGATAAGACAATGCCGAAAGCAGCAGACCGTTTGAGTTGGATTTTATATGAAAGAAACTTACACACGCACACACACTCGTATACATATAAAGGTCGACAGCATGAAGTGGGCGTTGATCTCATGAGTCCAATAACAAATCCATTAATGTGTTTCAAGTTGAAAATAGTCACATTTTGCACGTTATACAATTGGGAAAAAGATGCTATTTTCGGCTATGTAGGCCGTGAGTTGACGACAGGTGGCGGGCGTTGTACACAAGTTTACATATTTACAAATTCCATAACTGAATTCATATGAACAAGAATTTTACAAGTTTGAGAGTCTTAGAGAGATGCATACTTTATTCTAAGATTTTGGAGCGTAATTTATATGGTTTACTAGCGTAGTTAATCTATGGATTGTTTGAGAAGAAAAACCGACTTGTGCTTTATATTTTTTATGTCTGGATCATTTTTTTTTTTTTTTTCGTATAAATCTGAGGTCTTCCGTATGAAAGGCTCCCACATAAACTAATTATCCTTCCGGCCTCTAATGATTTGTTTGTGAGAAATTGGAGTGTGTTAAATTTCAGAGGATTTGGTTCTATCGACCAAATAGAGACTCTATTTTCTCTTCCCGAAGAGTACCGAAAACAAATTCGACCAAGTTCTAGAGAAACAGTTCCTAAAATAATATCGAAAAGGATTAAAATATAATCCAGAAATTAAGTTAAAAGAAATAATTAAAATTATTCCGAAAATTTTCTGAAAACAAGAAGAAATTGGTGTTGAAAAAGATACAAAAATGGTAACAAAAAGTCCCGATATGACAGAAAAAAAATTCCGATAATAACCCGAAATTATTAACTTTTTAATGATCAAAAAATGATACCGAAATTATCCTAAAAAGTACCGAAGAATATTACTAAATGGTAAAGAAGGTAATCCTGAAAATCATCCCGAAATAATCCTGAAATAAAAATCCCGAAAACTGTTCCAAAATGATACACGAATGATTCCGAAATCATACCGAAAATTTCCCTATAAATTTAAAAAAGTCGGCAAAAATGTCAAAAAGTACCGAAATGGTGCCGTAAAAAATACCGATACGATACCGAAAGGGTTCGGTAAATCCCGATTCCAAATCATACCGAAAATTTCCCTATAAAACTTTAAAAGTCGGAAAAAATTTCAAAAAGTACCGAAATGGTGCCGTAAAAAATACCGATACGATACCGAAAGGGTTCCGTAAATCCCAGAAAATCCCAGAAATACACTCGGAGAGTTTGCTAAACCACTGCTGAGGGGTGACCCCGTTTTGAAAAAACTTTTTCAAACCACTTTTTGATGTAACCTGTACCAGGACTAGAACCGTGGACCTTCGGTATGGTAGGCCGGCAACACTACCGCCACACCACGACGGCCGCCCATCCATAACGATAACTTTATATGTATACACTAGCCGGGACAAAAAAAAAAATTTTAAATAATTTTTATAGCTTTTTTAGGATCTTTGCTGTATACTACTGTAAAAGGATGATGTTTGTGTTCTACAAATATTCAAGAAAAATTTATAGATTATTATGAAGCCAAATCAACAGTTTTAAGAATTTTTCTCTGTTTGTCTAAAAGTTTGTTCGCGCAACACAAAAAAACTGCTGCAGAGAATCAAATGAAACTTGCACGGTTACCTTACTAGATGCCTCACTTAAAATTTGTAGTACCTCTTCTTTCGATAGCTCTACCGGTGTTGGACCAGAGTGACTCCAAATGTTTAAGTGTACTATAAAAGATATTATTAAGTGCTGTATCTCAACTGATTTCGGAGATAATATAATTAGAATGAAACTCAGTATAAGATAAGTAATGAGACGCAAAGAATCTTACCCGGTTGTTCTTGTATAAAATAAAAAATATCAAAAAAATTTGGACCACCCTATTACACGTGCTTACTTATGAAACTAAAAACTTCTTAGGGAATTCTTATTTATTTCCAAGCAACACGCATCCTTAGCTTTTACATTTCAATGATGCCGCACTATTATTACTTAATATCTTTGCTTAAATGTTTGTAATTTTCCCATGACGACGTTTTTTGTTTGTCAGAGCGCACACACAAGCAGGCCAAAGAGGAATGTAGCCGGCGAGCTTTGAAGTATTTGTAAACACATACATACATACATACGTACAAAACATACATACATATGTACATACATACATATGTTTATCTAAATACATTTCATTGATATCAGTTTTCTCCAAAATAATCTTTGTTGTGGCAGTAGGTGTAATATGTATTTTTTTGTTACTGCTTGCCTACATTTAGGCGCATTTTTTATGCTCTCTTTTTGGTGAACCTGGGCTTAAAATATCTATTATAGTTAAAAATTTATTTTTTTGTTTTTAAATGTTTCCCAAATAAATTTTTTTTTTTTTTTTCAAACCAATTTTTTTTTGTCTCCGTTACAGTAAAAAAAGGAAAATATGCTATTTTAATTTGTATACATTTTTTCAAAAAAATGTGTTCTTTTCAATTTTCTCAGTTGAAAATTTTATAACTATCAAAAAAAAAACTTTTTTCAGTGTATTTAAAAGTATGTATATGTAAGTATATATTAGGTAGAACTTTCCAAATAATATTTTTTAAGCGCTTGTGGCCTTTGAAGTGTTTTCTCAGTATGAAATATCAATTTTACACAAACAAAAATTTTGGTGTAATACTAATTTTTTACAGTGTTTGTAATTTACTTAAAAAGTTTAAAAAAATACATTTTAGTTGTTATATATGTTTCTAAAAAAAATTGTGTATCTTGGTTTCTCAGTTTAAAGTTGAAATTTTATAACAAAAAAAAATGTTCACAGTGTAGTTGTAAATATAAATACTAATTAGACCTTTCTAAAAAAAAAAATATTACACGCGCGGCCTTTGAAATGTTTTCTCAGCTTAAAATTTAATTTTTGTGACAAAAAACTCTTGGTATAATAAAAAATGTTTACAAAGTATATATATTTCTATATTTAAAAAAAATCGAAAAATTTGTTTACAGTGTATATATTAAGTACACCATTCCAACATTTTTTTAACGATTGGTTTTTAAAAGTGTTTTTTCAGTTTAAAATTTTATTTTTAACAGAAAAAATTTTTCAATTGAAAATAAATTTTTTACAGTGTATAGTTTTGAAAGCTTATGTTAGTAATTTTTGAAGAATATCTTTGAATTCGGTTCAGCAGTAATCACAGCTTAAAAGTAACTATTACAGCGATTTTTAAGATATTTTTGCCACGCCTACAAGTTTTCGAAAATGCAAAAATTAGGTTATGGCTGTGTAATTATAATAATAACACCTGAGAAGGTCGAGTTTAAAACGTGTCCATTCTGTAGATTTTAATATGAAAATCATTCCATACATTAATTTTTTAGCTAAAACTCGTATGGTCTCTTATAGAAATATTTGGAATTCGTGTTTCGCTACAAACGAAATTGTAAACCATTCGAATTTTATAACGTCATGTTCCCGCAGCCAAAATTTAAGCTCCCAAATTTGTAAATTTTAAAGTGCAAAGTTTTTGTTTATAAAAAAATTCCGAGAAATTTTAGTTCAAGCTCTTAAATTACAAAAGTATCAAGTTCTTAGTTTCATTACTACACTTAGGGAGTTCGTATACACCATAAACAAACATATTTTTTGTCAGCCCCTCCCCTTAAGCATTTCAGCGCTTACCAGCTCCTATTATCTTTCACTTCTTTTCCTACTAATTGGCTCATCTCAATCCTCACCTTTTGCGCCCTCTTATTTTATTTTATTTTATTATATTTTATTCGTGCGTTTTTGCACTTGTGTTCCTGGCATTGAATTTGCTCAGTGTGTTGTGTATGTGTGTGTGTAACATAAGTTTTCATCTCACATCCTGCTTGCACCCAAATTACTGTTGAACGGTTAGTGCAATTCTGCTTACGCAAGCTTTCACGCTCGCTCTCACTTGGTTCACATTTTCAACTTAAAGATACACAAGTACATAAAATACGGTACATAAATTTTAGCTAGGTAAAGTATGTGCGTATATTAGCGTGTGCCAAAAAAAATGCACACATTTTTATTCTTGCTCGCCGAAAAATATTTACTAGAATAGTTTTTTCTATTACTTTTGATTTTTTTTAATTTTTTTAGATTACTTTTGATTTTTTCTTTCATAATAACAACAAAGCATAGTTTTTTGATAATTTTTGATTTTTTGTTTTAAATTACATTTGATTTTTTTTTTATAATTTTCGATTTTTTTTGCTTTTGGTTCTAAATCATAAATTTATGATTATTTTTGTTTAAAAAAATGTTTTTTCATTACTTCAGCTTGTTTTCGAAAATTTTAAATATTTTTCTTTGTTTATTTTCGGCTATGCTATTTCAAAAACGTAACAAATTGTTATTTTTTGATTACTTTTGACGTTTTTTTAATATGTTTCTAATTTAAAATTTTTTTTTGTATTATTTTTGATTTAAAAAATTTGGTTTTTTTTTAGTTTTGATTATTTTTCCACTTTATATTTTTTTCTTCTTTAAAATAAATTTTTATTTGTTTCATTTTAATTATGTTTAGTTTTTTTTTAATTATTTTCGACTTTTTTTTTTCAATATTTATTTTTTTTATTACTTAATTATGTTTTTTTTTTTTTAATACTTTTGGTTCTAAACCATAAATTTATGATTATTTTGGTTTAAAAAAATTGTTTTTTCATTACTTCAGCTTGTTTTCGAAAATTTTAAATATTTTTCTTTGTTTATTTCCGGCATTTAGTAGTTAGTATTTGAAAAACGTAACAAATTGTTATTTTTGTGATTACTTTTGACATTTTTATGTATATAAAAAAGTTTTTTTTTTATTGTCTTCGATTTTTAAAAATCGGTATTTATTTAATTTTGATTATTTTTCCACTTTACTTTTTTTATTTTTAAAAATAAGTTTTTTTTTGTTTCATTTTAATTATTTTTTATTTTAATCAATATAAATGGCACACCCTAATGTACACATATTCCTATGTGGTTAAAGTGTATTCGCTAGTTTTTTCCTGCATTGAGCTCGTTAATCATGACGCTTCGAAGCGTGGCAATTTATTGATACGCTAGATGAACATTAAGCCTGGATAGAAGTGCGAATAAAAATACATTTATATGAACATATTAGACGGTGTTAAAAAACAACTTCTTTTAGAATTATATTGAGATCATTTCGGAACTGCTTGAGTACCTTTTCATGACAACTTTTGAGTATTTTAAGGTATCAATTTGATATTAGGAAATTTTTTTGGGATATTTGTCGAATCATTTCTGCTTTCAGGACTATTTAATCGCACTTTCATTTTTTTTTTTGGGAACATCTTACCGAGATTCAAGATTTTCTCCGAAGTATTGCAATACTATTTTGCGGAATTTTTCGATATAGTTTCTGGATATTTTTCCCGATCGTTTATTCATTATTTGTGATACTTTTCTCTGAGCAATAAGGGACTATATTGAAGACGCCCCAAAACGACTTTTTCCATTTAAATCGCATATTCCTGTAAGTCGGGTGTCGACAGGAAAGTCCGCTAGAGTCGAATTACGTTACGTATTCGCACAAGACGACCTACACAGCCAAGTTGTTGCACTTACGCTCGCTTCATCGTTACATTTCTCTCTCACCACCACCACTTTCGCTTCCATACGCAGGGACACTTAAACATACGGCGTACTTAATAAGGCCAATGTCTAGTCCTTACAGCACTCCAAATTCAATAAATACGACCAATTGAAAATATATTTCATAAATGAATAAGTTGCCTAATGCATTATGGAATCTACTTGAGCTTTCCTTTAAAACGAATCAAAATCAAATATTCAATCAGTGCTGCTACTTTAATTCTATTTATCATGTCAAAGGAATTTTCATTTCAAAACGTACAAATCTACGCAAATCATTCAAATGTTTGTATGTATGTATTTGTGTCCAAGTAATTGAATTCCTGCCGCCGCAAGTAATTTTGCAAATAATTTATTATACTTGCATGTGCCATTCGAATCGACAAATGATTACCTGGCGCGCAAAGTCTGTTTGTGGGTGAAATGGTTTTTTTTCAGTTCAGAATCAATTTCAACGGCAACCTTAAAGCATAAAGTGTAATTTATGATGACTTTAAAAATAGTTTTCCGCCCAGTTTGGAATGCAACAAGCCATGTGCTGTGGTGACTCTACAACAACAAATACACGTGTGCATATGTATGAGTGGTGTTTAAGGTGGAGTATGCACCAACATGCCCTGCAGGAAAATCATAAAAGTTGTGGTTGAAATATTTTGGTATTTAAATAGCGCTGATGACTGCAAAAAGGGGGGTCACTTTGGGTTGGATTTCCCACAAAATAGTACCACTAAACGAACTTTATTTAAAATTTTGAATATTTAACTAGTTCGGCACTGGAGAAACGGTAGCTCAGCGGTCAAAATTTCCACCGTCTAGGATATTGCCACATTAAACTCGTCTCTTGTTCCCATTTAAAAGACAATGACGACGAATTATTTCGCTTGTTTTAGAAGCACCCTAATTCTCAACTATGTAGATATAATCCCTACAGGGTTTTAATATGATAGTGCATATGTATGGGTCTCCAAGCGCCTAAAGCACGAGCAGGCGTTGCCGTTTAAGTGGCGTAATAAAATAAAAAACAGTGTATAATACTATCGTTAGTAAACTATATCGTGCTATTTTAGAAATGCTTTGTTGTTGTGATTTTTCGCATACACAACGTTGGTTTAAGAAAACATACATATGTACATATGTATAACAAACTACATATATGTGCCTGCAATTAGACTTAGTTCTATACATTTCCACCACACGCACTCCCAAAGCATTTACTGGGCAATCGATGTGACCATTGCAAGCACATTGGTGGCGAGAATAATGAACTCAAATTATTTGCTATATTTTATTTTATTTTTTTATTATTTTATTTTATTTTGTTTTATTTTATTTTATTTTATTTTATTTTATTTTATTTTATTTTATTTTATTTTATTTTATTTTATTTTATTTTATTTTATTTTATTTTATTTTATTCGATTTTATTTTATTTTATTTTATTTTATTTTATTTTATTTTACTTTATTTTATTTTATTTTATTTTATTTTATTTTATTTTATTTTATTTTATTTTATTTTATTTTATTTTATTTTATTTTATTTTATTTTATTTTATTTTATTTTATTTTATTTTATTTTATTTTATTTTATTTTATTTTATTTTATTTTATTTTATTTTATTTTATTTTATTTTATTTTATTTTATTTTATTTTATTTTATTTTATTTTATTGTATTTTATTTTATTTTATTTTATTTTATTTTATTTTATTTTATTTTATTTTATTTTATTTTATTTTATTTTATTTTATTTTATATTTTATATAGTGTTGTTGCATACTTTTAGTCTGAGATTCAATTTTGTCCGCCACCTGTGTGCATTAAAATACATATTTCCAACTACGTGCAAACACTTCTAAACTAGAACTACCTTGCTCCTTCATATCCTTAACCTGTAGTACCCAAGCGATAGTTTTGTTGTTGCATTGCACGTAACAACTTGTCTTTTATATCTAAATTAAATTATTATTGCGCTGACACTTTGTTGCTTAGTCGTTATCACTTAATGTGCCACAGCTGCAATGCATGCGTGTAAATACCACCAATTCTACCCAGCAGACAAACCAACTGACAGGAAATACTACAAAGCTTCTATGCACACTCCGCTCAACTAGCCTGCTAACTGTCTTTCTTAATCATAAGTTACTGGTCACAATTCCCAAATTTAATACAAAAATATACCAGTCTGTAACTAGTCCAATGTGGGCTAAGATTTAAGCAAAAATAAAATAAAAATTTTACGTTTTTTCAGTTTGCCGAACTTTCCTTTTTTACTGTAACAAGTTTAAGTCTTTTGTTGCTGTTTCAGTTCCATTTAGCAAGTTTTACCTGTATACTGATATATTTCCTGACTAATTTATTGCTTCACTGCAGGTTATGTATTGTGTCTGTGTTGGTGTGAATGTGTTAACCTAAGTGCACTTATGTACTTGTGCGACATGCTAAATTCAATCGCAGCTCGTTTGTATTTGTCACTGTAGCGGTTGTTGTTGATGACATCAGTTTTGTTGTTGTAAACTATTTCAGGCGCTATTTGAATTTACCTACATATTACCATATGTATATTTGTATTTATATTAAAGTTTCATTGCGTTACATTGTAGATCCATGATTCGGGTCATACCATCATTAAGAGCTTTTCGGCTTATTGCAGTGTTGTTGATGACCACGACTACAGAGCTCTGGAGAGCAAAAAAAATTATTCATCTTCTATTTGACTGTATTTAAAGAAAATCCCGTGCTCATCTTTCAAGCATTTGCCAGTTAGGCTTCCTTAACTAGATAGTCGAAGAACGTATTCAGTAATTAGGGTCCATCAGTTCGATTACTCAAATTTTGATCTCCACGAAGTGTCCGAGTACACCTTTAGGCCATCTCATTCCTATTTCCTCTACACCTGATGTAGTCTTCCACCTAATTTTTTCATCTTAGCTAAGTTATACCCCATCCGAGTTGACAACTCACCTTAAACACCTAAAAGTAGGCTACACAAATTGACCTATCCCAACTATGACATCAATGGGTGAGTTAGGATCAATTGAAAGTTATCTTGATGATATGATCGATAGTATCCGCCTCTAAAACTACGACCTTAACTACTTAACTCATTATTATGCATATTAGAAGCTGACTCGTGTCACGTGAGATCCTCAACTCGAAAAAACCTTAGGATTACTCCACTCAACCATTGCATGCGTCTTAAGTCCACGCCCTCGTCGCACGTAACCGTGAAACGCCTCTATTTACTAAACCAAATTGGCTAGACGTGTACCAGCGTATATTCATTGCGTCATTTGTGGTGCTGATATTGGATTTTCTGCTAACGCCCTTTTCGTTAGAGTTTCCATAATATTTGCTTAATCATGGATATTAATATAGACACTCACACATACAAACATACATACAAATATGTAAAATAAGTAATTCTTGGATGCATTCAAATGAGCTCCCAAGTCGTGTGAGTTGTTTAAAAATATACTTTGGATGTTTAAGAAAAGTTCAGCAACAACAAACGCCAGCAATAACAATGTTACGATATTGATTGCGTGAATAACTGTATAATTCTAGGTTATTTTTGTAGACGCAACAAATACAAGCCAAGCACATACTCCATATATATTTCTTACATATATAAACAGCACTACCGATCCAAGTCCTTAGTAACGAAAGTTGTGACGTCTGCTGGTTCGTGAGCTCGCCTTTTACCTCATAAAAGTGAAAGTGCATGCAACAAAGTGTTTGTATTGCTAAGCGTTTAACGGTCAACACGGAGCACCAGATATGGTTATATACAGTGGTGGCACGATAAATGATACAAAGATAAAATCTTTTTTTATTAAATTTTTGTAGTTTTCGTTATTTTTTATTTTATTATTTTTTAATTTTTTTTTTATTACATATTTGTAGTTTTCGTTTTTATTTTATTTTATTTTGTTTTTTTTTTTTTTTTTTTTTTTTCTATTTTTTTTTTTTATTTTATTTTATTTTACTTTATTTCATTTTATTTTATTTTAGTTCATTTTTTTTTTTTTTTTTTTTTTTTGTAACATTTATCTAGCCACTACTGTATACTTTTTACTTGCATGTAAATAGTTGTTGCTTTATTCATTCGGTTGCATGCAGCAAATTGCATTTCGCAATGTTAATGACGACAAACATTTACGATTTGATTATTGCTGCTTTTAATTTTTTGTTTTTGCTGCTTTTCTGGTTGTTGTTGTGCGCAAAAAAGTTTCATTACTGTTAATTTTTAATTACCTCATGGGTTTCACAAATGTATGTATCTACATTGCTGAAGGGTTTGAGCATGTGTTTGTGTACATTCCGTTGGTGCAGTGCTAAATTAAGACAGGATTTTAATTGCTGTAGTTAAATTTATGAAAGTTAAGCACGCAATTTTTGTTGTTATGTCTTTAAATCATTCTTCTTCTACTTTTTTTGTTGGAAATGTTTATTTAATTTTTAAGTTAAAACTGTTTTTTGTGAAGGCTTTCTTACCAAACGTTTAAATCAAGTTTAAGTTATAGAAAACATGCTCAATAAGCCTTTCAGGATATTTATCCTGATATACATATGACTCGAAATCAGGGATTACTTATGTAGAGATATTTCCAATAATTGTTTTTGATTTATTTTTATTCGCTCTAGAATCACATAATATTATTTTAAATGCTGTCAAAAATCTCTCGTTACTGATAACTTACCATTGCAAAAAAAAAATGTGTATTGTTTTTGAGCATTACTGATTTTAATAATTTAATTTTTTTTTTTAATTTAATTTTTTTATTTTTTAAATATTTTTGAATATATTTTCATGTGTATTTACGTTTGTCGAAAACAACGTTTTTGTTTTTATACCTATTTTGATTATTTTTAATTTTTTTGTTATTTTGTGTTTTTATTCATGATAATTTTTAATTTCCTGTACACTGTATAAGTAAAAAATGTATTTAAGTTATTAAAAATAAAAAAATAAAACAAAATAAGTGACTTCCTAATTTAATAAATGCACATTGAAAATAATTTATAAAATAAATTTACAAAAAAAAATTGTTTCGGAAACTCGCTAAAATTAAGGTTTGTAGCATCGAACAAATTTGATATGAATAGTTGAAAGATAAAGAGAAAAGTCCAAAGAGCGCAAAAAATTCTAAATAATTCTTCTGTAAGCTAAGAACCATGCAAAAGCTCGTTTTCGAAAGAGTAAATTCATTTTCACCAAAACAGCTGAGAAACTTGTTTTACTGTATCAACCGATGAGCTAATCGAATTTTGCGTTGGGAGGCATTGTAAGTGATAAAGTGGGTGGTCACCCAAACAGCAGTGAGCTAACATTGTATTAACAGCAAGAGCAGAACAAGAACTGCTACTCCCTCTGTACGTATTTTAGCTCCATTGATGTTAATGCTAGAGGTGTATGAGAAGTCCACATGGTTTGTCTATTTTGTTGACTTCTAGAGAAAATGCAATCAGCTGCTGTAACTGTTAGTACAACTGTCGTTATTTTTGTTTTTGTATGTTTGCTGGTCTCTCTTTAAAGTTTAGTTGTTTTTGTTGTTTTTATTAATGTTTGGCTGGGCTAGCCATATCGGGCAGCCGAGCAACCGAAAAAAATGCATAGAACATTGCTTAGCTATTTTGGCGTTTCCCTTATAAAAGTCAGATGTACGTGATTCACAAGATATTACTCGTACTGTGGGCACTTTAAAGAAGGGATTGATAAGATTGGCCCAAAAAACGTGCGTCAAAAGTAAGGACGTCTGTACTATCTACAAAACTTGAATGTACAGTATGTACAGTTGCGGCCAAACAAATAACCCCCCACTACAATTTTTACCGTTTACTTCGCCAATACTGTAACTTCTGGTCGAAAATTTGAAGATTTTGAAAGGAATTATTAAGACTTCTTGGTATAGTATTATTTCAAAGAGGTGCTATGATTTCTTTTTTTTTCAAATATTTTATTAAATTGGAAAAAGTTATAATTTATTAGGGTACTCTAGTTTTGTGTTTCATTTAAACAATAAAATATGTTTATTTTATATTGTTGATTTTAATGACTAAAAATCTCCCCGAAAGTCTTGAAGTAAAAAAGAAAAATTTTAATAATTTACTTAAATCTAATTGACAGTATTGATTGGTGTTGTGGGACAAGAGATTCCCCACCCGAAGGGAAATGACTACTCCAAAAAAGCAACAAAAAAAAAACAGTAAAGTTGATAACATTCTAAATGCTCTCTAAGCAGAGGGACGTTTTTCAATGCATAATTTTGCTTGTTTTCCTAATCACCAAATTTTTATGCTATCGAGAAAATTCTAAGGTACTTTTTGTTTAATCACTGTAGCTTTCGCCGTTGATAAAGAATTCGTTTTTGAGACAAACTGCTCCATAGTCACTTAGTCGTAGCAAAAAAAAAAACATAATCTAAATTTGAATGGAAAATAATAATCTCCGTTTTTTTTCGTCCTCATTTTAGTAGCAAAGTTTTCTTAATTATAATGTTTCTGTTCTGTTCTAATGCACCATACCAAAGAGGGTTAATGAATCGTTTAACATATAGCACTGCACTTACATTACGCTGCTATGCTCACACTTGAAACATTCTGCTAGTGCCACTGTTACTGTTATCACTGCGGCTGCTGTTAACTCTGTTACTACTGTTGCTGCTGGTTGCGCTGTTATTGCTGCTGCTACTGCTCGTTCTTCTTTTCATTTTTTTTTTTTCATTCTACATTTTCAACATATTCTGCGCGTATACATTGCACATTGCCTTTTGTCTACTTACTTACTTAATCGCTACTACTATTTTTGCTCATATTTATATCGCAACTTTCGCTATTTGGCCAATTCTGCCAATTCAGTACGATTTCATTCAGTCGCTCGCTCAGTCGTCGGTTCAGTTAATCGTAAAAAAGAGTTTGTTGTATGCGATATGTGATGCGTGTGCGTGCGTGTATGTATGTAAGTGAGCTCTCTAAGTACTTATTAGTTAGCTCGCTTATTATCAGCAATAACACGATACTAATTTAAAAAAAAAAAAAACAATAAATAAAAAAAAGAAATATAAAAGAAGCTCTCCAACCGGGTAAATTAGTGTGTGAAAGAGTGATTTTAATGAGTGTTCAATATCAAATTTGGTACCGTGGTGCTAATTTTTTTTTGTTTTTTTTTTTTGTTTTTGTTTTAGATAAATTTTGTTTTATTCGGCACAACGACATGTTTCTTGTCCAATGTATTGTTGTCAATGTTAAAATTTTGCTATTTTCGTTGTTGTTATTGTCGTCATACTATTTTTGTGAGCATACAGCAGCCAGCCGCACGAGAAGAAACAGTTCGAGTATGCTGTAAACGTCAAACGACAGAGCAGTAGATGCAGAGGCTGTGTTCGCTTTCGTACGCGCGCTAGTGTCGTGGAACCGATAAAATATAGCAAGCGAACAGTGTGTAAAATAACAACAACAAAATATAAAAAAATAATGAAAGAAAACACCAAAGCAAGCAGCAGCGATATCGCATCGAGTAAGACGAAGTAACAAAAATTTCGAGTTATAGAGAAAAATGTGAAAATTCTATGTGTTTCATAGGCGAAAATAAGGTGTGTTCAAGTGTCGCGCTCGAAATAGCAACCAAATGAATAGAAATCTATATATATGTATAGGCATGTATAGCGAAATTTGTATTGAGTGCGTTTGGCATAAATGTTTTAAAAATAAAAAATATACAGCATCATTATTAAATAAAATAGTGATTTACTCTTCTGTCTCGGCGTGTCGGTTCTTTGGTCCCATGTGTGCTGTGACAATACTCCACTAAGCGGCGTGTATAATGTGCAAAGCTTCTTAGCTATAAAGCAGTCATACATACAAACAACATATGCAAGTTTTTTACTTTAGCGTGACCTTTGGAATGTATGGCAAATTTGAGAAGCTGGAGTCGCAACATTCTATCAGTGAAAATAAACAAGAAACAAACAAGAAACTCGATTATTAATACTTCAGAGGAGACCTACATGTTAAGGCGACCAACCTTTTTGTGTTACATTTTTAAACACCGAATCAATTTTTCTAATTAAAGAAAAAAAAAAATTCAAAATAACAAAACTACTCAAAACCTCAACAAATTCAGAAGTGTAATACAAAAAAAAAAAAAACAGAAAAACATCTCGAACTTTTTTAAAATTATTTCTATTATTTCTAAAAAATGTTTGCAGCCATGAAATTTTAAATGTCATTGCTTATGTGGAAATTTGCAATTGAAGAAAATATATTATCAGATAATACATGGATTTACTTACATAAATGGCTTCCATCACTCTTCATGAAGATATAAATGTATTACCCTTTGCTCTGTATAAAGGAATAAAGTTCATCAAAAAGAACTAACTAAAACAAATCAACCAAGCATCATTAAACTTGCTAAACCCATAGCAAAAACTTCCCAGCAAAACAGCTGTTGCATTTTTCATTCACTTAACATTTGAAGTTATTGTTTTTGTTTTTCTATGTCATTACCAAGCCTTATTCAGTGATATTCCCAGCAGCGACTTTGCAACTTCCTCTACCAATGAAATGTCATAGTTTTTACTGCCCGTTTTTTTTTTTGTATAGCCGAAAACAATTCAATAAAAATTTTACGAAATTTTTAAACTTTGAAGGTAAAATATTTTGCTTTCAATTCAATTCAAATCAGTTTAATTGTAGTTTAAAAAGATTCCGAAACGAACGTTTAATTTCTAAGCAAAATTTTCGAAAAGTGATTCCGCAAAAAATGCACACAAAGAAGCTGTGTAGCCTTAAATAAACAATTTTTGCTTTCGCCAACCACTCTAATGTTTACACATACGTGCACATATAGAAAAATGTCAAAGTAGAAAAATATACCCATGGGTGTAATTTGTAAGTGCTTAGTTTTTCCTATGCTGTGGAATGTAATTTTTTTTTTTTTGTAGCATACGTCTTGAATTAATGAGTGCACTGCTACTTGACTATATAGAGGAATAAAAAAAATGTAATTTAAATTACATATGATACTAGTGTGCATTAAATATTCCCAGAAACTGCGAGGTTTGAGTTAAAAAACAGATCCGGTAATTGTGGCGAGGTCTACCGAAATACTACTGTGAAAGTGTTTCAATATTTTGAACAGTCCACCACTTCTGAACGATTTTCTTATCGATTTATGATACAATCCTTTTGAATTTCCCCTGAAAACTAACCTTTTGAAACCATAGCACGGGTTTACGTACATATGTAAATATGTACAAACAACAAGACCAACACACATCATAACATATAGGCTGCATGTCTTAAGAAATTTTGTGTATACAGTTGGCAAGAACAAACAAACAAAAGGGAATTAATTGAAGTGGAGATAAGTGCATTGTGACGTCACAGGGCATCATTGCTTAGTGTTGGAGTTTTCTAACAGCGGCTTTGGTGCAGACACGAGTTCGAATCCGTGTCCGAAAAGGGATCTGATGATGAGCCTGGAAACTCTGAAACATGTAATCCTATCCATCGCTGTTGATTTTTCCTTTGTAATTTTTCTCCAATTATCAATTTTTCCCAAAAAACTGACAATTAAATTCATTACGAATTATTGTTTATTTGGTCTCGAGCTTGCAAAAACTTACAAATATCTAACCTTTTTTAATCGAGCGCTTGAATTATGTCTACGGTCTTGTTCGGTGCTCCCGTTTCAAAAAATGTTTATCAAGATCTTCTAATAGAAAGATTAAAAATGCATATTTCAAAGCAAATGCAAATTAATTTTTTCTGAGAGGACTTTTTAGGCAAGGCAGTCTACACTAGGTTTGAAAAACATTTCGATAACGTATATTTTATATGAGAATAGGGATTTTTAGATAGGGCACGTTAAAACATATCGACAGCTGAATGGAAGTAGGCAGCATCAATAATCGATTTTTTCAATTTTTGATGAAAATTATCGATTATATTTCGCTTTGTTATACGATAAAGTGTTACGCGCTGTTTTGGTCAAACTGTCATTTAAAATATGAAGTTACACAAATGACATTTGCTACAAAAATCCATTTAGAATCTTCATTTTTTTAAATTTAAAAAAAAATTAAAAAAAAAAAAAAATTAAAAATTTAAAATTAAATTGTTTAATTGAAAACCGATTTTTGTCATTAATAAACTCGTGCCGAAAAATCGATAGCTAAAAAACAATCGACCAGCGTGCAAGTGGATTATCTATCCACATCCCTAAGTGGAACTACATCTTATTCTAAAAAATTTATTATTTTACTCTTCTATCTTGCCCAGTCACCTACTACTACTCCAAAAAATATTTTCAAGAACAACCTAATTCAAAATTTGCTTCAAGACCGTCGCATCTTAGAAACACTCTTATTCCACGAAAATTCCATACACCAACATAAGAGTTGGTGTGTTTCTGAAGCAAATTCGAGAAACCGCGAATTTAAAATTTTTGTTAGTTATCTCTCAATCAGCCCCTCAATAGCAATATCTTAGCATTTGTAAATGATGTTTGTACAAAACTATTCTAGGAAGACGTAGGAATATTTTTTTTTTGCTTAAATGTTCCCATTTTGGAACGAAACTACACACCAACAAATTTCAATTTGACAATGAAGAGTTTTAATTTGCAAGTCAAAACTAGGTGAATGTATGTTTCTATGTACATACATACATATTTGCTGCCCTACACTCGAATCTTAAGAATTTTTAATTCGGTAGTACAAAACGAACAACATCAGTCAAAGCAACAAAAGCAACAAAAACAACGAAGAAACTATTGGCGACAAAATTCACATCACGTAGACGTGAACATGGAAATTATGTAAGACAGCGGTCGACTTAAATACAACAAAAAATCAAAAAAAAAAAAAAGAAAAATATTAAACAAAACAAAACACTTTAATTGAGAATGTACACAGCTGTGAATATTTAGTGATAAAGCAACTGTAAAGTGGGGAGAAACATATACAATGGGTATACTATTTGTGAGTAGTACATGGAAGGAGTGGGGTGTAAGGAAAGTGGTGTGAGAGATGATAAGTATTTGTAACTGAAATGAAATTCATGCGGGATTGTGAGTGAGATAAAAAAAAGTATTCCAAAGAGAAAAGTGCAAAAATGCAAAAAAGCTAGATGCTTAAGATATAGCAATAATTGTAATTAATTAACTAACAAAAAAATATTATTTAAACTTAAAATCTGTAATGTCAGCTCTCGCAAACAATTGCAGCAAATGGTTGGTAAATTGATTTCTTTCAAACTAAATGGAGGCTAACAAAAAAAGTTACCAATTAAAAAGGTGATAAAGATAAAATTATAAAAAATAAAAAATGTATGGTTCCATAACTATAAAAAATTATAAGAAGAAATTAAGTCGAGAAAAAAAAGCCAAAAAGTGAAGAAACGGATGCAGCGAAATAAAATTTAAATAAAATAAATGTTTCTCAATATAATTTTTCACTAATCTCTACTTGTAACAAAACTGTAATAGATATACATAATCTGAAAAAAGCATTGAATACAAAACTCAAAAAAAAACCATAATAATTTAAAATACAAATAAAAGAAGTGTGTCAAAAGACCTTATATAAAAAAGTATAAAACCAACGCAGTACAAAAAACAATGTTTAAGAAAAATAAAAATTCAAAAATCAATATTACAAAATTATAACTATGAAAACAAGTATTCCGAAAGAAAAGCTAAAAACAAGTGAAAAAATCTGAAAATTGCGAATAAAAATATAAAATCCCATAAAAGAAATATGATATAAAAGTAAATGAAAAAATTTATAAATACATAGAGGTATACAGTGGCGTGCATAAATGTATATACAGTCATTTTCTGTGGTTCTTAAAAATTTTGGAACTTCATACAATTATTTCTACAATTATTTCTACCTCATATGAAAACATGTGCCAAGATGTACTACAAGAACTGCATACTCCAAAACTCTCTAAAAACGCAGCGAAAGTATTCTAAATTTTTATAAACTGCATATTCCAAAAAAAATTGAAAATTTAAACACAATTTTTTTTAAATCTACGCGAATTTTGTGTACATATTTAACACAAAATGTCTAGTTGTTGTAGTAAAGCTTGCACAAATTGTTACATATGCTTTCTAAACATCGTTCCATCAAAGTCAAAATTTCTTAAAATCGTAGAAAGCGGCTGTACGTATATTTATGCCCGCCACTGTAAGGTTCATCGTAGCAAAAAAAATCTTGAAAAGGTTCATTTTTCTATTTTATATTTTTTTTTACTTTTTGACCTTATAAAAATACAAAACTAACTGAAAAAAATTTATATTATGATACACTTAGTAATTACACTGTGTAACACAATTTTTTGGATGAAGCAGGTGAAACAAAAAACAAAGCCCCTTTTATTAAAACCTCTAAACAGTTTTTCTTTTTCACTCCCAAATCAAGTTTTCTGGCTTGGTAGAAACATTTCAAAAATTGTTTCAATGGTGCTCTCTCACCAAATCTCTATAAAAGTGGTGTACCATGAAATTAAAAAATCTAATTTTCGGCCTTTAAGTATACAACAGATTTTCGTGATTTATTTCATACGAGTTTCTTACTTTGACGCCACCAACCATAGATGGATAGAAAATAGGTTGGAAAATATTGCACAGTGGAGTTAAATAAAAAAAATTTTTTTTAGCAAAAAAATCTCGCAAAGAAATTGCGCAGTGTAAATTTAGGAAAAATAACTTATAATAAGCAAGAAATGTGGAAAGTAGTAAAAAGCAATAGCTGTCAGCAATAAAAATGAAACAAAAAATTAAAAAACGTTTAAAACAACAACAGTAATTTCATATAAAAACCAACAACAAAAATAATTTAAAAATAACAAAACGACAACTAACAATTCATATGCAAAAACTACAACAACAACAGCGCAACTTTACATATTGAACGTAACAAAAAACTGCCAGCACAAACAAAAAATATCGAACATCAAAACAGTATCAGCAACAACAACAACAACAACAAAATCAGCAACATAAAGCGCCGTTATCAACAAATATTGCCACCATCAACAGCAACAACATATACAGCCACAGCAGCAGCCGCTTCAATATCAGCACAATAACAACAACAACAATATACACAAACACCACACCCACCATACCCGCCATAACTACAACTACAATTACAACAACAGCCATCACACCAATATCTACAGTCGCCGCTGATATAAAATTTGTTGCAACGTGTCCGCCAACGCAAGAATCACAAGCAACTGCCACCACAACAACAACAACACACCTAAGAACAGTAACCGCAACAGTAACAACAACATCGACAGCACATCAATTACAACCATTGCTGCGAGCAACAAGCAAAGTCAAACAAAAAGTACGCAAGAAGAAGCAAATAACATTTGATTCAGCGCCAGCGCAACGTCACGAAGCGCCCGCATTGCCAACCGATTGCGATTCGACGGCATTGCCAAATAAACAAGAAAAGACTGAACGATTTACAAAATCACAAAAACAAACGTGCGCTGCAACTGCCATCACGACGGTTGCGGCAGCGCCAACAACGCGTGTACGCGCGCTGGCCGGTAAGACCGAGCGTAAGGTTGTGACTCCGACGCAAGTGAAAACTTCAAGAACGCAGCCGCCGGCGGCTGCAATCGCTACAAATACACTAAGAGCTGCAACAACAACCAAGACTGCAATCAAACAGACGCCGCTGCCAACGCAGGTGCAACTGCCACAAACCCAACAACAACAACAACAAGCATACCCGCAAACCACCTACCACATACCAGCCATACCGAGCTTTAAGCCAGCTGTGAAACGTTTGAGTAGTGGCAGCATTGGCAGTATTGGTGCTACCATAAGCGCTGCCAGCGGTATCAAAGCGACGCGTGCACGTTTAGCACATTTCTTAAAAATCCAATCGCCTAGCGCACGTAAAGCTGCACGTGCACGTCGGAAATCGTCAACACCTTCGGCTGGTTCGCTGATTGTTGTCGATATCGCTGGTGCAGCAAGTGGTGCACGCGGTGGTTTTGAAGGTTGTGGTAAAGCGGCGACTGGTGCGCCTATTATAACAACAGCACCAACAAGTGGATTTGGTGCTGTACCAGCAACTGTAGGTGAGGAGAGTGGTAGTGGTGGTGGCGGTGAAGCGGGTGGAGTGCGTGCTACAACAGCCGTTAATGCGACAACGCAAGCTGTTGAAGATTTAGCTACGAATGAGACGACGTGGTGTGGTGGTGTGAATTCGTTGGTGTTTATGGTGTGCTCATTTTGTTGTTGTTGCTACAATTATCGCAGCCCGCAACCAAGGTAGGTTTACCAAAAGAAAAATTTAAAGTTTTTTCTTTTTCAAAAAAATTTATTATAGAGGAGCGCCTGGATTCCCAGCTCATCCTCCCCCAAAAATTATACAACTTCTTTGGATCCAAACAAATTTTTACCACAAATTTTCTGTGTTCTTCTCATCTATCATTATTCTTATGCTTCATCTATCACTTAATGTACCATTTCTTTCCTTATATTATTTTTTTTTTCTGTTCCTATTTCTATCATTTAAGCTAATCCTATAAATCTCTTTTTTATATCTAGAAATAGTAGCAGAGTAAAATCAATAAAAACTATCAAAAGTTGCCATTCCCCTCCTTTCTATAACTCATTTTTTTCCTTTTTTCCTTTTTCGATGGTTTGCTTGTCAACTATAGTTCTATTTCTATTCATTTGTACACCCGTATTTTCCAGCGTGTACATTTTTAAAGTATTTATAATCTCAAGACCCGAAGTAATAATTGTTTTGTTTTTATACCTAGTAGTGCTTCGCACACAAGGTATATTAACTTCATTCGCCTAACGGTAGTATGTAACGGCATAAACGAATCGAGATAGATATTGACTTATGTATATCAAAATGTTCAGGAGGAAAAGAGAAATTGATTGAGCAATTTCCGTCCGTCCGTCCGTCCGTCTGTCCGTCCGTCCGTCCGTCTGTGAACACGATAACTTGAGTAAATCTTGAGATATCTCAATGAAATTTGGTATGCAGGTTCCTTTTCACTTATCTCGGAGCGCTATTGAAAATAGGCAAAATCGGTTAAAAGCCACGCCCACTTTCTATATATATAATATTTTCGAAAATACAAAAAGAGTGATTATTCAGTACATAATACACCTATAAGGATAATATTTTGTGTGTGCTTTAGGGTTAAGGCAGGAAATACATTTTTGAAGAAATTTTTAAAATGGGGCGTGGTACCGCCCACTTTTTATTAAGTCAAATTTGGAAATATTATTAATCATAAATCAAAAACCGCTCAAGATAGCAAAGTAAAATTCAGCACACATATTTATATTAATACAGGCAATATTTCGAAAAAAAATTATCGAAATCGGGTTAGGTCCACGTCCAATTTTATACGAAAGATTTTGAAAAGGATCATAGATATATTGAATATGCTATAACTTTGCTGAAACTACTTGTGTATCATTTCTATTTCACCTCTAAAGTGTTCGTGGGCAAAGAAAGTCGAATGCACAAAATTTTTGGAAAATGGGCGTGGCCCCGCCCCTTTATGGGGGATTATTCCACAAACCTTTCCATGCCATAACTCCGGTAAAAATTTACTTATTGAAACGATATTTAGAGAAAGTGTTCAACATATAAATCTAACTCTTTGCTGTTAAAATGAACAAAATTGGTGAACGGACACGCCCACTTTTTGAACACAGTTCTAAAAAATTTCTTCGTAAAATTAAAATCGCGATATTTCCATAATTGTATAAGTTATATAAATAAGATTTTACACACGTAATAAGCTTTTTAAGCAAAACTAAACTGTATAAAAATTTTGTGGTTTTTGGTGAAGTAGGCGTGGCGCCGCCCACTTTTTAGCATAAAAGCTCTGCTATTTTCAAAAGCGATTGCTTGGAGTTTCAAAAAGGTATTCCAATGAAAGTTAGTGAGATGCTTCCCAATAGTATGTAGTATACTCCTGCCAAAAATTACGCAAATCGGATAGCAAACACGCAAAATAGACCTGAGTAAATTAGTATACCAAAACAGATCACTGCTAGGTATTTAATGTTCGGTTACACCCGAACTTAGACTTCCTTACTAGTTTTATTTTAATTTTTTCGTTTTTAAGAGTAACTTCAGAAAAAAAGAAATGTTCTTATCTACAAAAATATATACCGATATAATTTCTAGTACAATCACTTAGCAGTTTTAAACCAAAAATGTGATATATCCTAAAAAGATAAACCAACAAAGATTGGGCACTAGAAATTAAAATTAAGTTGTGGCATGTGTTTTGCATCACTCTAAACACTTGTATCAAAAATGATGTGAAAAAAAAAAAATATTTTACGTCATCTAAAGTATTTATAAATATCTATGTAAATTGTTTATCAAATGTTATGACATATTTCGGTAATTAATTTTTTAAATCATTTTTTTTTTCTTTTCAGGTAAGTTTTGTACCTTCGTCAGTAATTAATACAGCCAAGTATTTTATACTGTTCATGTCAATTGTGAGTATATTTTATATTAACATTTAATTATAAGAATCCAAATGAGTGTGTTAGTTAGAATAATAGAGAAAACCATCACTTGCAACACCCACAAAGAAAGTTTGGTCCCTGAACTATATCATGGAATCACTGATTACGAGAGTACTTAGTAAATCGGCAACACGATTGTTGAGTTATTATATCTTAATAATTTTCATAAAAGCCTGGAGCGTATTAATATCAAAAACTCATATTATATTTTGTGAGAACACTTTATAGTTAGCTAACGAAAATCCAAGATATAAAGTTTAGCTCATAAAAAGCAAAGTGGTATTGAATCCTTACACATATATTTGGTTAAAAAACGCATGGAGTACTACTTTCCTTCTCTAATAGTATTCATTAGCTCAACTTTTACCCACTTTTAGTGCGATATCTAAAATTGCTCTTTACCTTTCATTTTCTTTATAGCCTCCAGTATTTTATGTTTATCATTTATGTTTCTTATTTAATTGTATCTAATGCATAGCTTTTACTATAAACTTGAAATTTTTATGTATTTCCTTAATCAGACGCATAATTTTGCTTTCTCCTTACTTCATATTGTACTTTATGTTTGTAGATATGTAGATGTGTACTATTTTAACTACTTAATGAGTTGAACAAAGTAATAAAAAAGCGGGTGGATACTTGTTTACCTTTTATGTTATCTTTTTTTTACAATTTTATGATTTCCAATTCCCTTTTATTTGATTGGCTTATATTTTTAGAGCCAGTTGTAAAAAAAATCTCGAATTTTTATATTTTGGAAATAATAAAATTCATTATTAAAAAATTATTTAAAATTGGTTTTGGTGCATTGAGAACAAATATTTGTAAACAAAATTTCGAGTTTCTATGTTTTGGAAATGCATGAAAAAAAATTTGAAATTGGTTTTATTTATTTTTTTTTTATCTCAAAAATATTAACCAAATTTCTTTGAAATTTTTTTGTATTTATTTTTTTTTTGCACAAAAAAATTTTGAGCAAAATTCCGAATTTTCGTATAACAATATACATATACATATGTATGAAAAAAAAAAATTTTGAAGTTAGTTAATATTTAAAAAAAAAAATTTTTTCTTCGTGACCAAATAAATTTTCGAATTTACATGTCTTGGAAATAGATTATAAAAATACTTAAAATTAGTTTTTAATTTATTTCTTTTTAATTTTAAGCAAAATTCTGAATTTTCGTGTAACAATATATGTATATAAAGTAATTTTTTTTGAAGTTGGTTCATATTTGAAAAAATATTTTTTTTTTTTTGGTGACCAAATAAATTTTCGAATTTTATTTTTAAATTTTTCTCTTTTTTTTAATCCAAATCCCGAATTTTCGTGTCATAGTATATATGAAAATTTTTTTTTTAATTTGGTTAATATTTAAAAAAATTTTTTTTGTTTGGTGATCAAATAAATTGTCGAATATTCATGTTTTGGAAATCTTACTAATATATAAAAACGTAAGTTTGTGAGTGACTGCGGATGTTTGTGGTTCTTTATCGTCTAAACAAATGGCCCGATCATTACGAAATTTTGCAGACAGGTCCTTAGGAGTGTAGAATAGGTAACAGGCATCATGAAATTTCGATAACTTTATCGATAATAGAGCTATCGGCCAAAATTTTGTTTTCCGTAAAATTTGGAGTATTCGCACAAAATTGGTATCAATCGAAAGCGGAAGGCCACAGCTTTCATTTGGACTTTGTTTCATTTCGATATATTTATCGATAACATAGTTATCGGTCAAAATGTGGTTTCGGGTAAACTTTGGAATATTCGCACAAAATTGGTATCAATCGAAAGGAGAAGACCACAGCTTTCATTTGGACTTTGGTTCATTTCGATATATTTATCGATAACAGGGTTATCGGTCAAAATGTGGTTTCGGGTAAACTTTGGAATATTCGCACAAAATTAGTATCAAACGAAAGGAGAAGACCACAGCTTTCATTTGGACTTTGGTTCATTTCGATATATTTATCGATAACAGGGTTATCGGTCAAAATGTGGTTTCGGGTAAACTTTGGAATATTCGCACAAAATTTGTATCAAACGAAAGGGGAAGACCAGAGCTTTCATTTGGACTTTGGTTCATTTCGATATATTTATCGATAACAAAGTTATCGGTCAAAATGTGGTGTCGGGTAAACTTTGGAATATTCGCACAAAATTGATATCAAACGAAAGGGGAAGACCACAGCTTTCATTTGGACTTTGGTTCATTTCGATATGTTTGTCGATAACAGAGTTATCGGTCAAAATGTGGTTTCGGGTAAACTTTGGAATATTCGCACAAAATTGGTATCAATCGAAAGGGGAAGACCACAGGATTAATTTGGACTTTGCTTCATTTATGGAAACATCTATTTTGAGACGGGCTGGACCTAATACACAACTAAATTTGGAAGGTAAATTTCGTATCCGCTCGAGATGGTTATACGCTAAAAAAATGAAGGCATTTGGAAAGGTTTTGGAGATGTCCTTAAAAAGGTTGACCAGGATAACCTTATAAAGTGTTCTTTCAATTTGAGCCCGTTTTCGAGATATTGGTCAAAATGTCAACCAGGAGGGGCCTTCGATGGTATTGGTATGATATGGGTATCAAATGAAAGGTGTTGACAAATGATTTAACATGTTTTAGCTATTTTCCAATATAAAACGAAGGTTTTTAGATATTAACCAAAACGTAGACCAAAATTGGAGCTAGAAGGTTTTTGTGAAAAAATTTGTCTAAAATGAAAGATCTTGATGCGATTTTTAAAATGGAGTCATTTTAAATCCTTTTGGGATTGGGATTGAGAAAGGGATAGTGTATGGATGACAATTAAAAAGCAATATGAAAAGACAAAAGCATATGAAGAGGATGGACGGAGAGAAGGATTTGGAGCTGAAATTAGGAGGGCGAATCACATATTTTAAATGCAAACAAGTTAGTGTTTGTGCAGGACAACGTCTGCCGGGTTTGCTAGTATGTACATAAAAAAAAAATTGTTAATTGTTTTTTTTTTCTTTTTTTTCTTTTTTTTTTAACAAAAGAAATTGTGTACAATATTTTGAATTTTTCTGTTTCGGAAATAATTAAAAAAAATTATTTAAAATTGGTTTTTATTTTTCTTTTAACAAAAAAATTGTTACAAAAATTTGAAATTGGTTTGTTTTTATTTTTTTGTCTAATTCTGTTGGTTTTTTTATATTTTACTGGAAGTTAATTTCGAATGCAGAACGATTCGTTGTGTCTTTCCAACATATTTTTCTGCTATTGTCATAAGCAATGGCTTTATAGCTAAGGCTATTTCGAAATGCCAAGTTTTACAATCTCTATCTCACTTTATTTGAGAACACTAAAAACTAAGTATATTTTGTTCCTATTACAAACAAATAATATTTTTATTTTCCATTTTAGCTATCCATTTGTATATCCTCCGCCTTGCTAGCGGGAATGGCGAAGCGGGACACACGAATTGCCAATATAGTTTCTCATATGAAATATGGCTTTTGCATTTTTTTTTATTTTCTTCCTTTTGCTTTTTTCATATCGTACTTTACATTAGCTATTAATGTATGTTCGTCTTGCTCTACTAACTGCGATAAGTGCACAGCATTTGTTAATTAGATTCATATGCGATCTATGTAATTAAATAATTACAGATATTAAAATTTAAAACCTATTTTTGAAAAAAAAAAAAACACATCGAATATGCTATATAAAACAAACGAATTTTTTATAGTGGGTGCCGTAGATTCACAGTTTCTTCTTGTCAAGATAGAAAATATAATTTTTCTCTGTAATAGTCATTTCTGTCTGAGGCCCGGCAGTGCTATCATTAAATAATCACTCCTCAATTTAAGTAAAAAATTATTCCACTTCTGAATATATTGACACTTCAAGCGAGAAATCCTCACATTTTCGGCTACTTCAAAGGTCTGAATTCCCTGATCCCATCATATAAACACCAAATACACCTCACTACAACAAAATATCATTATCAAAACACCGCAAAGTACAGACCCAACATTGTAGACACCGCGCTATATACATAATTCAATTATAAGTACCCAAAGCCTACTAAAATCTCTCCAACGCTGACCACTAGCTTAGCGGCTTTCTGACCATAAATTATGAAGAAATATCTGAAAGTAGCAGCAAAATATTTATTTATGCCGATGTTTACACATTATTCATACTTACTTATGTATTTGCAAAGTTACTTAATACTACATCTAAGACCCAAACATAGTTCTAATTGAAAGCAATTAATCGTTTAGAAACAAAGTAGTACACGCCAGTAAGCAATAGGCAACACAGAGCGCGCCATAAACAGCTACAATGTGGAGCAAACGAAAAACTTGCTGGAGATGGCCGTTTCAGTGATTTTTTTTTTTATTCACCACTAAAAAAGTTGCAGAGGTTGAATTTATCTAAATAGTAATGCGTGCGCCATCTATCGAAAATTTTTACTGACTCATTTTTTTTACTATATTTTGACTTCAAATTTTCTTGCTTCTGTCACATGAACTGCAAAGTTTCCATCAGCTTCTTTTTTGAAAATGATTTTTTTTTCGGAGTACTCTGATACTCCATAGTTTGTTGTTTTTGCAGTTTGGTGACATTTAAGTAGCAGTCACAAGTCACAAGCACGCGAATAAGTTCCCAGCGCTAATCAAAATATACCTGACTTTCTAGCATTACGAACTCTGCGTGAGTGTGTGCGTGTATCAAGATTTTTTTTTAGCCATAATTTCTTGTATAAGTGAAGGACGCTTGAAACGAGAGGTGCTGATAAGAAGGTCAAATTCGTAAAAGGAGACGCCTTCTATATTAGTAAAAGTCTTCAAAATGTGTGACAGAAAAAATAAAAAAAAAAAAACAACAGAGAACCAAAACAGCGTGCAGCAAAACTTAAGCATAGGATTGAGACCGGATAAGCGATACGCAATCCCGACGCCTGGAGCGCACACCATTATGTGTTGAATGTTCTCTTAATTCTTTAGCTCTGTGGTGCCGTTGACAGCATGCAACCACGAAATCTCAACAAAAACAAATCCCAATAGCTTTTGTAGAAGCTGTTAGCAAGGCGTGAGTTACTCACAGCCGCCGCTTTCACTCAGAAGTGAGCATTAATAATTTACACGAATGTTCGATTCGCTTGTCAGTACACGAAGTGTGTCACATTGCTTGTAATAGCACCCTAGACTCATCAAAAAACGTATCTATGACTTGCAGCGCACCACCTCTTCAATACCCATTAGTTAGTGTGAATGGCAAAGTGAACGATTTGGAAACTTTTAATTAAAATTGACTGAGCTGTGTATTTTGTCACGAAAAACTGAAATGGATTCAGCTCGATTTACGAATTGCGACAAAAAATAAAAATTGGCGAAATTTTTTGAGCATGCAGACAAGAAAATAGAAATTATTTTGTTTAAATGAAGCAAAAATATGAAACCCAATAAATCTACATAAATCATTTAAGTGAAAGAAATAGCTTAGGGATAGCGCTAGCAAGACTCCGTTTAGTCTTGTTTTGAAGTGAGTACTCTCAAGATAATGGCATTGACAGACGTGTTTCCGTTTCGCTATAAATATTTATGTACATATGTATGTATGTTTCTCGTACAGCTGCTCATCAATTATTTGTTTCTTCTCCGCGATTAGTTTTATTGGTATAGTCACCGCATTGACTAGAACAGCATTTGTGGATACCGTGTGGAATGCTGAGGTAATCCGTAGTCGGATTCCTTGGACTATGGTGGTAGTGGTTCGGCTTTACCGATATTTTTTTCCACGGAACTTTTAGGTTTTGATGCACTTTTCTCAACATTAACTAGATTTAGGGACCTTCAAACTCAACACATCTCGATGGTAACTACAGTTCGGATCATTAGATATCCCAATCTATCAGCATCGGATGAACCTTACTGGAGAATACTAAAAAATATGAATTGAGGTTTTATGTAGCTTTTACTTTATGTCATTTTCGAATAGATATATCCAACGGAGTAGCGGTCTTCGCCTACTTCTGACAGCACCGATGCCTTTGCTGTCTTAAATTTTCTTTGGGGTTTCGTTCACAGCTAGATTCGAATAAAAATTTCCAAGCAACATTTTCTAGAATAGGTCAGAGCTCTCTCAGCTCCGATTTTATTCCGCTCAAAATTAAACTAGTACCGTTTGCCGTGTAGCACAAGAGATAATTTCTCTGGTAGCAGTTACACTGGCTTTGAAAAAGCCTGATTGTTTGCCCAGCTTTCACCTCATTCGCATGCAAAATATGTCATATTTATTTTGACATTTACACACATCAAAGTGACAGCTGAATAGCTGTCAAACTTGTAAGTGAAAAGAACAGATGCAAACCAAATTACACAAACCCCCGCCATAGCCGCATAACAAATTGTAAAAGCAACAGCAATGACAACAACAACAACTCTGCGCATCTGTATTTCAGCTAAGCTACGCACAAAAACTTTTTCCCACACAAACATAATTACACATTTGCGCTCCCCTTCCTGCAAGTTGGTTCACATTTCATTTCATTTTCTTGTAAACAGCGCGCTACGCGCATAATCTGACATTCTATACATAATAATCATTTGACAGCATCTGAGATTTGTACCTCTAGTATACCTCTTTGTTTATCCGCTTCTTCATGCTAGGGTAAATAGCGGAAATGTGCGCTCATTTGTGCGTCGTCATCAACTACTCGCTCTCACGTATGCTTTTTTTTTTTTCTAGGCGCCGGGCGCCAACATTCACTGACTTGTTGTTGTTGTTGTGCTTCGCTCCAAAATGTGAAGCGAATGTAAAAACGATGATTTATACGGCGGGCGGCGAACATTGCAAGCAGGTGGCCTACATAATATTATGTACAAACTCGTCAACTATGCTAGTTACTCGAAAAAAAGAAACTGTCTACTTTGTTGTCTAGCGTTGCGTATGACTTGAACTCACATGCTTTTGCGCAAGCGCCAAATTTAAGTGCGCTCTTTCTCTATTTGCTAATTTGGCGCTCATTACTACATACATATCTACATACATATGTATAACTCATTGCGCTCCACTATCAACAACAACATCATACAATTTTAATGGCGTTGTCGCTGTCTCCGGTGCCCTCCCCCTTGTGCGCTCACCTTTCTTTTGCACAGCAGCCAGTCACCGGCCTTGCCATCGCGTTGTCTCGTAATCAGCTAAACGTCGACACACAGCAATCGTCGGCAATATTTCTTTTTTTTTTTCGTTTTGTATGTGTGTGTTGTTGCTGTTGTTATTTTGCATGTGATTTTGCTCATTGCTTCGGTGTTGCTCCATCGCTCTACTGTGGGTGTGACGGATACATATGGCGGCTAAAAATAATGAGTTTTGATATTTATTTTCTAGAAAAATATAATTCATTCGAATTGCCTAAATTGCATGAATCAAATATTTTTTTATTTCATAAACATATATTTGTAAGTTTTGCAAGCTCGAGACCAGTGAACAAACATTAATTGGCAAATTATTATTTTCGATTTTGTGGAAAAATTGATATTTTGAAGAAAAATTACAAAGCTAGTCACAGCGGTGGATAGGATTACATGTTTCAAAGTGTCCCCACTTATGTATCATCAATTTTTCCTTTTGGTTGTTGTTGTTTTTTTAGTCAACAGAAACAGAAAAATAGCAGTAAATTCTAAACATTTTGTAGGTTATACCCATATGTTTATAAACCATTCATTTAAAAAATATTTAGTACATGTGTAAGTTGAAAAAATCAATCCTAGATGGTAACACTATAACTTGAAATAATGTATATCCTCTTTACTTTTATGCAAAGCATGTACTTTTATATAAATTAAAACCTTGTTAGATATCGTCAGTAGCAATATTTAAATAGAAACTGGTAAGATTGAGTGAACTCTCCACAGACCTATGCATATGCTTTCATACAAATCGGTTGAATGATATTCACAAAAGCAGCTGATATAAAAGGAATTCTTATTTAATTCTAAAAGTCTTTGATTAACGTTCCTAAAAATGGGCTATATATTCTATTGAATTCAGTTAAATATACAACTATTTGAAAGTTAAGAATTTTAGTGATTACATTTGGTAATGTTGAGTTAGACTTAAACATGAAAAATTATAATAAAATAAAAGTTGCTTAAATTTTTAATATCAAAAATAAATTCGCTTAAACAATAAATATACCCTTAATGGAAAGCCAAAGCAACCAATTTAAATATGATTTGTTCCAAAGGTTTCACAGATTTCCCAAAATAATCACCACAGCCCCATAGTGCATGGAGCACTTGTAATGCTGGGGCTCTACCAGCCGTAGATAGCTCGTACACAAATACATAGTGATCCACTATTCTATGCTCCCCACTTTGCTCTCACGCTCTTTGTTTTCTTGTTTTTTTCTTTTGCTCCCAACACTCGAGTGTTTTGTACACAGCTCGCGCTCTACACAGCATATTCGGTTTTCATGATTTCTTATTTAACCTTCCGATTTGTAGTCGTCTCTCAGCACCACCACCGCCAACGTGTGTGTGTGCACAGGTGAGTGCGTATGACTGTGCTTTTGTTGTTGTTTTATATTTTTATTATTTAGAATTTTTGTGCAGTTTTTCTCGTCATCGACAACATCGCGCCTTCATCGGTTTTCAGTTTTCATAACTTCGTGCCGTTCGTGATTTTCAACGTCTCGAGTTCTCGATGTCGCGGCGACTACAACGCGCTGTTTGTGTGACAGATAAAAATTGTTTTTAAGCAAATTTAGGACAGTGCAAAAAAGTATTCAATTATTTAAAGTTTTTATATATTTTACAAAAAATCTAAAAGTAATCAAAAAAAATTAAAAACAAAAATATAAAAGTGAATAAGCTCAAATGTATAACAACGGCGTCAATGATACGCGTGCGTGAAAAAAAAGTGTATTGAAAATGAAAATGTAAGAAAGAATATAAAAATTTGACATTGCAGTGTGAGGCATAGCGCGCAGCGTAGTGTGCGGTGCAGGGGGCTGCGGTAAAAACTAGTGGGCGCAAAGCGAAAAAGGTAAAAAAAAAAACAATAGAAAGCAATGCCGAGCTAGGCGCAGAAACAATGAAGGACCGTGTGACAGGTAAAGCAGAAATGTGAAAAAAGAATAAAAAAAAATTCGTTTCAAGCAACTAATATGGTATAAAAAAAATTAAAAAACAAAAATTATTAATTGAGTTAAAAGTGTGCTTATGCACATCAATTAATCAAAGAATTAAAAAAAAAAATTGTAAAAAAAAATGATTTCAAACAGCGCAACAGTGCTGTGTATTAAATGCAACTGTGCTGATTTTGCTTGCTACGACATACTACATACATATTTACAAACATACATACAATGTCAAACAACTGCAGGTTACTTAAGTGAATTAAAAACAAACAAACAAACAAATCAAGAAAAAAAGTGAAATGTAAAAAATATCAGTGCAATGAGCGCTGTCACTGACTGCCGCTGCAGGCAACTGTGAGACAAGTTGGCGCTGCTACAGTGGGCCACAAGAGCGTTTAACCTCAAAAATGTTGAGTTGCAATGCAAACAAAACACAAGAACAATTCTAAATAGAAATGAGTGAAATAAAAATTTTGAACTAAATTCTATTCGTTTGCAGAAAAAATAATTTTTTTAGTATTATTAAATTTTGAAACCATACATTTTTGGTTAGAAATACTTTATCAGTTTGTAGAAAACGTATGAAACAAAATTGAAATTATTCAGAAACTTTCACTAGAAGCTCATAAAACGTGTTCAGAAGTTGAGTGAT
>OX608081.1:7284706-7372206 GCA_951509765.1 Sphenella marginata | reverse complement strand
ACAAAACATTAGACGTAAGCCTTTAAGCTACTTAAGTTACATGCTTTCTGCATGAATAAAATTCCATTTGCATGAAAAGCCAATAAGGATATTGAAAGGTAATTTTTTCCTTTTCTATATTTCTGAGAAATATGTATTTGTTTTATGATAAGCTTAAACTCTACTAAATTGTAGAATTAAAAAAAAAATTTATTTTTCCTGGCATAACAGCAACAAAAAATGTTATCAATTTCAATTCGCTCTTATAGAATTGCTGTCAATATTCGTGACTATAAATTGTTAAGGTTAGCGCAATAAGATTTTGCGAAAAATAAAAATTTTTTTATTTTTAATTGCTTTATTATTATATTTATTAATTTTTATATAAAATAATTTTTATTAATTATTGAAAAATTTTATTTATATATTCTTAAAGATTCATTCTATCGTTCTCATAACCAGTAGGCTATCAGAACAACGGTCCATTCGTCCACTAAAGTTATCTCTCAACAAATTTTTGCGTGCATAAGCCCAAGTGTATATTCTCTGTGAAAAAGATAATTCATATTTCCCACTTCTAGTACAAGGACGGCATCTACTCGTTAATATTTAAATGTGGTCTCATACACTTCTAAGAAAAATTTAACCAACTCATTGCAATCTATACGCAAATACTTTTGTTTTAATTTATTTTCAGCAATAAAAGAAGAAGCAAAAAAAATAATAATTAAAAGGTAAAAGTTATAATAGGTAAATGTCATGTAAAGGAAACTTATACTAAATACAAACCGAACGACATTCCGCACTTGTCACCGCGCACTCAAACGCCCACACAATGAAACCACCATAGAACTTTGATGAGATTTTATTTGATGATGGGCAACCAACAACGAACCAACAGAATTTGACAACCTTCCACCAAGCATTTCAAATATTGCAATTTGTATTAAAAGTTTATTCTTGTTAGCGCAAAATACTTTAGCAAAAGCCTCAAAATGTAATTAATCAGCTCTGTTGATGCCCAACAAGGAATTTTTGGTTGGGATTTTTTTTTTTTCTTTTTTCGCTGTCAAAGTAGTAAAATAGTTTCCTAGTATGTATTTGCATTCAATGGCAATTTGTTTTCGATTTTATTACTTTTTATAGGCAATCAAACTTGTAATTAGAGATGGTGATGGGAGAATGGGACTTTTAGAATACATGTTAAAAAACAAAAATCCTGTTTTGACGAGGAAAGGAAATTTTGTATGGAAAGTATTGCTTAACTGACGTCAATTAGTCGAACGCGCCAATTAATCATAATGAAAACGATTAATGACATTTTAGTTAATCGTAGTCTAATTACTTATATTGTTCATAAAATTTTTTTGTAAACAATCTCGGGATCTTATTAGTCTGAGCCTTTGTTAATCGTTAAAAAATTAATTTAATTTATTTAAGAAAGTAATCTATGCCTAAAGTCAATAAATGGCTTGACATCTTAACTAATCAATAATCATATTTCATATTCAAACCGAAAAAGATTCAATCAACTTTCTGTACCCATCTCTAATTTGATTAGTTGTATGTGTTTCTCTTACTGTTTCTGTAATTCAGTCAAATGTGAATATATAATTTCATGTGTTTATCAATATATTTCGTGAAATTTCTCATCTAACTTTGAACTTTTCGTCATTGCCATAACTAAAGGGTACGAGTGTGGTTGGATGGTTTAATGAATATTGCGCAATTCTTTGAAATAAGAATTGCTTACGAAGTTTTATTAGATTTCTGTTCTTTTGAATTGTCGCTAACCACAATGCATACATCTTTACATTAGACTGTACCAAACAAAAAAAAAAATTTTTAATTTTCTGAATTTATTTTTTTTTCTATTGTTTTTCTTTGTACATAACTCCAAAAAAATTTTAAAACCAGTTTTTCAAATATCGGTATCAAAAAAAATTCTTCATTTCTAATATGAGAAAATTTTATATTTTTCAAGGTAAAAAAAATTAAAAATATTTATATATCTTATTTATATATATTTAGAAACACATATCCCTAAACTTTCAGAAGATTGTTTTTGTGGTTTTTTTTCAAAATTTTAAATTTTTGAATTTTTTTCTAAAATTTTTTTTAACCTTTTTATCGAGTTCAATTAGTTTAACATAAATTTACCAAAATTTTCCCCTCTACATTCTACAGAAACAATATCAATATAATTATTTTTTTTTTTTTGTCCAGTCTAATGTGCATACGTTGCCTTGTTAATGAGTGAACTCGGGTAAAAAAAATGTTTGTAAGTAATTATGTTTACTTACATGAATTTTGAAATCATTCGTCAATTAATTCAATGGCAAATCAATCTGTCATAACATATTTGTCAAATAAATAAGAAATAAGAGCTGATTTCTTTCGTTAGCACTAAGCGACTAACGTATGAATAAAATAACAAAATAATTTTTTTTTATTTGTTTTTTTTTTTTAATTTTAAATAACCTTTTGAAATCAAGTGTGAACTTGTCAGACGGCAAACAAATTTATTAAGCGCTTATAACCTTTGGTTCTGGGCCATTTTTTTTTGTCGCCATTTTTGTGTGTTTGCACTTTGCGTCATTGCAGCATTGCGTTACTCAGTCCTGCAATGTAAACACAAACACTTTGTACACAAATAAAATACTCACAAGCTTAAAGTACACTTGTGTAAATGCAATTCGTTTGTAAATGGCAATTATTTTGTAAAAGAAAAAAAAAATATGATTAAAGTTGTTGCTGCTATTGTTGTTGTTGTTTTTGAGTTGAGTTGACATCAATTGCAGTACAAAGCAATTTAGCAGTTGACTTGTCACTGCAATGTGCTAACGCTATGAATTGTTCGTGTCAAACAAATTTATACTCAAGTACAAGTTGAATAATACGCAGCAAATGTGGTAATAAATCACAATTAAATTTAAAAAAAACAAATGGCTTGAGGGGGCAGCTTGGACGTGAATTTTTGTGAAAAAAAATAATTTGAGATATCACATGAGATCCCTTCCAAACTTAAAAAAAATGTGGTGAGCACTTGCTTTTATCATAAAACAAAGTTCAGTCAAAGGAAAACAAAATTTTTTTCAAAAACTATGATATATGAAAATATCACCAAGTTTTGTAAAATTTATATTTTTTTGAGGCATAAAAAAAAATTATAATAAAACAAAGTTTTTAATATCTAATCTAAGAAAATTTTCGATTTATCGCCATTAAACCCACCTTTTTTCTGTATTATATCTAAAATTGCCAGAGCTGTTTTTTTTTTGTTCAAAAATATGAATTTTTGAATTTTTTCATAAAAAATTTTTTTTTTAACTTTCTTAGCTTTCCTCGACTAGTTAAACACAATATTAAAAAAGTTTTTTTCGTGCTAGTGGAATGTAGATAGATATGCTTGACTAGAAGAAAATTTTCAAAAAATTTAAAAAAACGTATTTTTGAAAAAGCAGAAATCTTATCTGAAAATTTCCGGATATCCCAAAACATATCAGAGATCTTTAAAAAAATTTTTACAAAATTTACGAACTTTATTTTTTCGATATTGAAAAATCAAAACTTTTTTTAAATTGGAAATTTTAAAATTAATTTTCAATGTAGATATGCTCGACTAGAAAATAAAGTTAAAAAAAAAATTTAGAAAAAATTGAAAAAAAACGTATTTTTGAAAAAGCAGAAATCTTATCTTTTCGGGATATCCGGAGATATATCAGACATCTTACAAAATTTTCCAAAATTTACTAACTTTACTTTTTCGATATTGAAAAATCAAAATTTTTTTTTAAGTTGAAAATTTTTAAATTAAATTTTCAAAAGTATTTGTTTTATGCCTTTTATTTTGGATGCGCTCACAAAACATACCGGCTTTTATAATTCATAGAGTCGGCTTTTCGCTATTGAATCACCCTTATACATTTAATGTTAGCGAATAATTATAGTCCCACTTTGAAAATTCTTATTTAATAAAAGATCTATTATCACGCAATTTATGGCCCTGCAATTATTTGCATTACATGTCTTCGCTCACACACGATATGAAATTAAAAACAGCTATTAAGTGAAATACGTGCGCACCTTGCAATTATTCAATAAATATTTCTACGTTAAATAGTTGTTCGCTTCATACTCATACAAATAATTACATACATGAAAAAATACTACTTTTACGATTTCTATTTCTCGACTTGAAACTAGTACTTTACCTCAATTGGCACGTTGGTTCACAATGTTAAGCAGACTTAGCGGCGACCCCTTCGATGCGCAGTATCAGTATTAGAAATGCCCCGAATATTTCCAAAATATTCGGTATTCGAGTTACATTTTATCATATCAAAGACTTTTTGAATAATTTAATTTTTTGGAAATAAAATAAGAAAATTTTAGAAAAAAAATTTAAATTTCTAGGTTGAGAAAATTTTATATTTTTCAAACTCGAAAAACTTAAAATTATTTTACCTCTGATATTTTTACTTTGGGAAATAAAATAAAAATATTTTGAATAAAAAGTTTTAAATTTCTAATTTTAGAAAATTTTATATATTTCAAAATCAAAAAAAAATTAAAATTATTTTACTTCTGATATGTTTGAACTCAAAAAAAAAGAATACTTTGAAAAAACTTCATATTTAAAAAAAAAAACACATTTTAGAAAAATTTTATTTTCAAAATATAATGGCGAACTTTAATTTTATCGATTTTAAAAGTTAGTAAAATTTCTAAAATTGTAAACTAATTATTTTTTCCCAAATATTTTTTTGTTATTCCCTGTAAAAGTGTCAAATTTTATACTTTTAACTTCAGCAGTTTTGAAAATTGAAGAAATAAAATTAAATTTACAAAACAGAAATAAGGAAACAAGTGAAAACTTTCAAATTGCTCGAAGCTCGAAGACTTCCTGATTGGGTATTTAGTTAAATTTTGCCACTTTTTTACTTTTATTTGATTCAGTAGCTTTTTTCTTTTAATTAAATTTATTTTATCATTTCACTTTAAACGCTCAGTCTACGACTACAATCTGCAAAAAATACAACAAAAATCTCGATATATGCAATTAAAATGCACGAATGAAATAGCTCCAATGAGAGTGACGCTTTTTGCAAAGAGCACTTACGAGCACTTTTGCTAACTTCGTTGCTCTTTAAATATTTTTTTCCCATTGTTTTTGCTTTGTTAACGGCATTTGTTTTTGTTTTCGTTTTACTTTTTACCGTTTTTCCATTATGTTGAGTTTTCTTTGCTATTACGTTTGTCGTCATTGCACACAAAACCACGAACAGGGTTGGAATTGTTGCAGAAAAAAATCGTAGCAAAAATTTAAATAAAATAAAATAAAATAAAATAAAATAAAATAAAATAAAATAAAATAAAATAAAATCAAATAAAATAAAATAAAATAAAATAAAATAAAATAAAATAAAATAAAATAAAATAAAATAAAATAAAATAAAATAAAATAAAATAAAATAAAATAAAATAAAATAAAATAAAATAAAATAAAATAAAATAAAATAAATTAAATTAAATAAATTAAAAATAAAATAAAATAAAATAAATTAAATAAATTAAAAATAACTAAAAAAAGTTACTTTACCTTATCAATTATATCTTAGTACTTTGATCACAAATAAGCTCCAATGGCGTAGTAAATCTACAAATATCTAAGAAAACTTAGTAAATCTACTACGTTCGTATTGAAGTTGTAACCCTGAAAATGGCTGATATTGACCATTGGCGTATGCTGCAAACATTTGCAAAACCCATTTAATTGCACGCTAAATTCTGCTTGGTCTTTTTCTTCCACAACTGCTTTTATATACTTTTTTATATATTTTTTTTTAATTTTTATTTTTTTTATTTTTTTTTTTGTTGCATGTTAGCTCTTTATTGCTTGTTGGGGCATTACGTGTTAATAACATTTTGCTCGTTGTTGCGTTGCTAAATACATAAATTCATTTGTGTTTGTGTATTAATGTGTAGCGCTTTCATGTTCACGTTTATCCAAATGTTATGCTCGCAATGCAATAAATGCAGAATGAAGTGGAACACGTTGGAAATTAAATCAACAGTCGATAAATGCTCGAACATTAATTACTGACAATTTTATTAAATCAGGGATGATTCAAAATGTAGAAGTTGAGAGATGTAGTATTTTGAATTTTAACTACGAACGCCATTCATTTAAATCAAAACCCGAAATCCACTTCAAATATTTGGAATAGATTGTGTTGTGTACTGAAAATGTTTAAAAGGGCTTTCGAAATTCTGAGCATGCTTGCTAAAATCTTCGGTACTTTGGTTTACGGGATTGTTTTCTTGACTTTATCCGAGCTTTTCGTGACAGGTGCAGGGCCCTTATGGACCTTTTTTAACATAATTTCGGTACTTCTTTTCATAACGATCGGGTATTGTTGCAGTGATGTTTTCGAGACTCTCTTGGGGCTATTTTTGAGTCTTTCTTTATTGTATACGGGACCGTTTTCTGTACTTTTTTCGGGTACATGGATTTGGATTTTGGCGCATGATTGTTTTTGGATAATTTTCGGGATTTTCAGTATCGGTTCCGGTTGGTTTTAGGGACTATTTCGAGATAATTTTGAGATTATTATCGCATCATTTCAGGATAATTTCGGAATTGTGTGCTAGTATGTGTCAATTTGACATTACTTTCAGGACTTCGCAATTTTTCAAACTTAATAAATGGAAATCTTTAGGCATTTCGTATTTAAGTTTGTCTCGCTTTTTTATCTTCTTCTTCCAATACTTCGCGCTTCGTTTTTCTCCATTAGCTTTACCTTCGAACTCTGTAACTCGACGATAGCAACCAACAATTCAACCTATCGTTAGGTTCATCGTTTTTCATTTTTAACTGGGCTGTCGTGTTCATCCTGCAACATGTCCGAGACATGTCCGTAAATTAGCCAGCAATCGAGCGCTCAGCCACCAACCACAACATACTACAGAGAACACAAACACTCGTTCATACGAGGCACTCATCTTTCTTGCGTCCATCAAATCGGCGCCCAGTCTGTCATGTTGCTCAACCTCAGTGCCCATATTTGGTCCTGTTTGTGTTGTTGTATGTAAACAGGGTGCAAGAAATGTGTAAGAAATCTACGAGCGTTGTAATTGTAAGTGTTGTTGGCATTGATTGTGGTGGTGTTGGCGTACATTGTTGTTGGTGGCTGCTATCATTGGTTTGGTGCTATTGGTGGGCGTGTTGTGGTCGGAGCTGTGCGCAGCTCAAAAGGATATTACAATTACAATAATCACAGCGGTTGTTATGGTGACGTGTAAAAATGTTCAAGTGTTGTGTTTACCTTCAGCGCTGTTGTATGTGTGGCTTTTAATTTGATGGAGCACGGGGTGTGGAGCGCTGTGTTGGTTACGCACATTATTGACCATTCAGCTGTACAAAAAGGTTAGATGCAGTCAAGTGTAAAATTGAAGGAACCCAAATCAATGAAAAACTATTTGTTAAAAAATGTATTTACTTATCTTGTTTCGCCGTTGCAATTAAAGAGGAATAGAAAAATTATTTGTTAAATCACAAAGGCCTCAACTAGGTGAACGATATAAAGAAGAAGCTCCAATCCATGGTTGGGTTAGCTTTCAACCTATCAAAATTGGTTTTTCAATGTCAAATTATCTTATAGTTGGAATCGTCCCATCTGATTTGAGCAAAGTTTTTTTAGGGGTTTGTTTTGATCAGAAAACTATATTCTGTCAAAGAAAAATTTTTTTTAATTTAAAAAAAATTTATAAAAACTAAAAATGTCACTAATTAAATGTATTGCATAGTACTCTAATTAATCAGAAAACTATATGCTATCAAAGAAAAAAAATGTTTTTTTTTTTAATTTTAATTTTATTTTTCCAAAATTTATGAAAAAAATATTACTTGTTGATATAAACCAAAAAATTAAAAAAAAAAAACAAGTTTGAAATTTTAAAAAATTTTTGATTTTTCAAAGTTTTAAAAATTAAAGGTTGCCCTTGAACTGACCCTTTCTTTATATACATATACATATATCTGTTATATTTCAAGGTATTCCGAAATTTTCAGATTTATATACATACATATATGTATACTACCTGTACTATGTACATACATAGTACATATGTATGTATATATTTTTTTTTTTTCAAAAATATGAATTCTGTCTATAGTTTTCTATCTAGATATTTAGTCAAATTCGTTACAAAATAAATTTTGAGTTTAAGTTTTTTTTTAAATTTTTTTTTTTCATACCACTAGCGCCAAAGAAAAGTTTTAGTAATCGCAATTTCAAAAAAAAAAGTTTTGAAAAAAATGTGTTTTAAAAAAAAAAAATTCCTATAATTGCAGGATATGTTTAAATATGTATATGAAAAGTATAAAAAAAAATTTTGTACAAAATGGATTAATTTTTGAAAATTTTAAATATCGAAATTTTTTGAAAATTTAAAATTTAGAATAATTTTTTTTCCAAAAAATTCTTGTTTTACACCTCCATTTCAAACACCCAAAGTTACAAAATAGAATGGATTAATTTTTTCAAATTTGAAGTATCGAAAATTTTTAAGAATTTAAAATTTAGAATAATTTTTTTTTTCAAAAAATTCTTGTTTTACGGGAGGTGTCCCAAAGTTACAACATAGAATGGATTAATTTTTTCAAATTTGAAATATGGAAAATTTTAGAAAATTTGAATTTATGAAAAATTTAATTTTTTTTTTTAATTTTTTTGTTTTACACCTTCATTTCAAAGTACCAAAGCTAATTTTCTTAACTGCAAAAGATTCCAAGTTATCGAAAAAATAAACCAAAAAATTTGTCACTCACGCTGAAAACCCCAATTTTCCATTCATGTCATTAATCTCCACAAAAATTTAAAATACCTATGTAGTTATAATTGATTAGCATTTATTACTGGCAGATAATTTGTTGACTGTTTGCAATAACGCAATAATTTCATTAGCACGCTACAACAATAAATACAATAAAAAGTAAACAAATAAAAACGCAAAAAATAAACAATTCAATAGTAGCAGCACTCATATGGCACCCTGCACCACATCGAAGCTATAAAAACGAACGTGGTATGGGCGCGTCAAAGTTAATTAAACAGCGCAATACAAATTCAAACAAATTTATGATAAACATATCTATGTGTATACAAAAGTATTTATCAGATAGAAAAAAAATGTGTAGCAATAAAAATTTCTTATCTCAATTTATAAATGAATTGCATTAATTAGAAGAAGACAACTTGCTATTAATAACACATAAATAAGGCGCACTCTGAAAAAATTATTGAGAAATTTAGGGATAAATTAAATTTTTTAATTTTTTTTTTTTTTTAGTTTTGAAGTTATTTATTGACATTTATTATTTGGCATTTCGATGCTAGAAAAAAACGTTTTTCTGCTCGCTTAAAGGGGGTTTGAAATTGGAAATACAAGAAAATGTAGCAGATAGCAATTATAGCAATTGCAAGCTACAAGTTCATATCTAATTTTCAAAGAAAATTTAGAAAACAAAATTCATTTTGTTATTTTATTCACAAGTCGCTTAAGTGCTGACGAAAAAAAAACCGGCTACTATCTAACACTGAGATACTATTATTACCCTGGGGTTAACTTTTGAAACCCCTTTCATAAAAATATTATTATTAAATAAAATTCATAACTAGTATCTAACTAGTCGGTCCATGTACTCGTACATACATACATACCACATAAACTCGCTTCATTTACGTTTTAGACTCGGCAGCTTTAGTGGTTATTTTTCAAAAAAAAATACCCGACAACAATCCGTTTCAATTTAACTGCGAGTTACAATTTTACTTTTGCTATTAAATTGGTATATGCATATTGTGTTTGTTGCACGACAATAATAACGTCATTGTAGTAACAGAAATTACAACACTATTATTAGAACAGCAATAAATCGAACGCGAATGCCAAGCAACAGTGTGAATTGCAATGTGAAGGAAATACAATAAGTGCCACTATGAAAGTGAACAACTGTAGTTTAGACCAAAACTAACACCTATAATTTATTTATTCTTTGCTATAGTCAGACCAGTTAAGGAATAAAAATATAATTATATATTTAAAAAAAAAGTATCAATAAAAATAAATAAAAGTAATCTTTTTTAGAATAAAAGTTTATTTTATTTAATTTTATTTTATTTTATTTTATTTTATTTTATTTTATTTTATTTTATTTTATTTTTATTTTATTTTATTTTATTTGATTTTACTTTATTTTATTTTATTTTAATTTAACTTTATTTTATTTTATTTTATTTTATTTTCTTTTACTTTATTTTATTTTATTTTATTTTGTTTTATTTTATTTTATTTTATTTTATTTTATTTTATTTTATTTTATTTTATTTTATTTTTATTTTATTTTATTTTATATGATTTTACTTTATTTTATTTTATTTTAATTTTATTTTATTTTACTTTATTTTATTTTGTTTCATTTTATTTTATTTTATTTTATTTTCTTTTTTTTATTTTATTTTGATTTATTTTATTTTAGTTTATTTTATTTTATTTTATTTTATTTTATTTTATTTTATTTTATTTTATTTTATTTTATTTTATTTTATTTTATTTTATTTTATTTTATTTTATTTTATTTCATTTTATTTTATTTTATTTTATTTTATTTTATTTTATTTTATTCTATTATTATTATACAGTTAAGCCTCGGCTCATTATATTTTCATTATTCTCTCTTCTAAGTCCATTTTGTAAATTATCATAAAAACTCAATTTATCTTATACATATTTAATGATCGATATTTCCGTGCTCCTCAAAATATGCTTATAATACAATTTATTTTCAATTTCTCGCATGCAGACTCACACCAAAACATGCAAATATGTATGTATGTTTGAGCACCTGTATTCTCATCCGTTTGCTATTTTTCCTTTTTGCTTCCTTTGACTTTGTACGGGTAGTTTGTTTGCAGTCGTTTGAAATTTGTCTCATTAAGAATTCTACAAGCGTAAACATCAATTTGGAGCTGACAGTGTTTTAGTTGCCTATGTATGTATGTGTGTATGGTTGCCTGTGTGTCTTTATTTTCGTACTACCGGTGAGTAAATAGCCAAATTATTTCAAATGGAATTATTTTAATTTAAAATGTTTTTTAACAACTTCCATGCCTCTTTCAACAATGGCTTTACATCCGTAAGTTTGTTTTAAGATGTTTCCTACAGGTTGTAATCTTTTGCAATCGCGTTGAATAAAAACCAAAGAGAGTTGTTGAAATATTCCTGGAATTCATCTTTTGTTTACCAAAAACGTCTTCAAATAAAATAAAAGTAGACGACTAACTCTCTTCTCCCACCTATACTAATAAAAGGCATAGCTGTCCCGAGTGTTTTAATGCTTTCACCAAATCGCTAACCAAAGATTGCCGCAGCATCCACGCATCTTCCGCAAATTCAAAGCATTTTCGCTATTTTGCAAAATTTGCTTTGTTCTATTTAGGTTTTGACGAAGTTCAAAGAGATGTTAGGAAACAAGCCGGAAATGTGTCTGTTATAACATCAACTTTTTTCAACAAATTAATAATTATTTAGCAAATTTCTAAGCAACAATGTTTATTTGCATTCTAAAATATTCGCGGAACACGTAAAATGCTAATGCAAATTTGTTGTTACCGGTTGAGAAGGAAATAAATGAATAGGTCCTATATTCAATTGAATAATGAGAATGGATTAATTGCGCTTTCAAATGACGACTAAAATGCTTCAAATTTGTTAAACAAAAAACATTAAAAAAAAATAAATTAAAAAAAATTAAATGTTTGAGGATTTCAACTATAAAGTTCTTATTTTAGTCGACTAGAAAGATAACAAAAAATAATTTTTTTTTTTTGGAAATTTTAGATACATACAACAAAATTTAATGCAAATTAAGTGTCTAACTGAGATTTTTTCAATACCAAAAAATCGAACTTAAATTTTTACTATTTCCGAAATCGAAAAATTTTTTAAAATATAAATTTTTCAAATTTTTTAAAAAAAATATTTTTTTCATACTCACTTCAAAAGCGCCAAAGTTCTCGGGACACAACGTCCACAAAAAATCTATCCCCTCTAACCGCATTATTGCTCACTTTTTTTGTTCCTAAATAGTAAATATTTGTAAATTCCTGATTTTTTTAACATTTTCGCATTCATAGAATGTACTAAACTAACTGTTTGTTTGTTTGTTTTTGTGTTCTGCTATCGTACGTGTATCGCTTTATTTATGACGTGCAAGGCGAACGACGTTTGTCAGATCACACGATATAAAGCGCCACTGTTGCTCATCATATTTTTTTTGCTCACCGTTTGTTTATTATTGTTTATTTAATTTGTTGTTGTTATTGTTGTTATTTTTTGTTTGTGTGCTTTCGCAACAAATTGCTATTTACAGGGCCGTACTTAGCGTGCGCACAAAGTGGGCATAGGATGAGGGGCCTAAAGCAACTAATTTTACTAAGCCAAAATATCTATTCAAAAAAACCAAGTCTAAAATTATGCTCTAAAAAATTTTTCAGTGAAAAGAAAAAAAATGTTTGAAAACGGCAAAATGCTCAATCTTAACCCCAACGCCCTTTAAAATGTTTAATCCGGCCCTTGGTACTATTGCTGATAACGAATGTTTATCTACTGCAAGTTTAATTCATGCCGCATTTTACTCATAATTATATGGTATAATCGCACATATCTAGATACATACATACATACATACATATGAATGTGTTTTATTATTTCATTTATCAATAGTGATCCACTCTCCAGTAATGCTAGTTTAAGGGGCTGATAATAAACTGAAACGAAAAGTGTCAATATGGGATATTTTGAACTTAAAGCTCTCTTACTAAAGTGTTTCCACTCAGTATGACTTAACGGGGCTGCCACCTATCTGGAAACGCAAAAAATTAAATGAGTTACTTTATTTCATTTTATTTTATTTCATTTCATTTTATTTTATTTTATTTTATTTTATTTTATTTTATTTTATTTTATTTTATTTTATTTTATTTTATTTTATTTTATTTTATTTTATTTTATTTTATTTTATTTTATTTTATTTTGATTTATTTTATTTTATTTTATTTTATTTTATTTCATTTTATTTTATTTTATTTTATATTATTTTATTTTATTTTATTTTATTTTATTTTATTTTATTTTATTTTATTTTATTTTATTTTATTTTATTTTATTTTATTTTATTTTATTTTATTTTATTTTATTTTATTTTATTTTATTTTATTTTATTTTATTTTATTTTATTTTATTTTATTTTATTTTATTTTATTTTATTTTATTTTATTTTATTTTGATTTATTTTGATTTATTTTATTTTATTTTATTTTATTTTATTTTATTTTATTTTATTTTATTTTATTTTATTTTATTTTATTTTGATTTATTTTATTTTATTTTATTTTATTTTATTTTATTTTATTTTATTTTATTTTATTTTATTTTATTTTATTTTATTTTATTTTATTTTATTTTATTTAAAAGATAGTTGTGGGCATTTTAGTTTATTATGGAGATGTCGAAATATATTTTCATCATAACGGATGTGTTAGAAGAGGAAATTCGCAACAAACAAAATTAATTTTTTTTTTTCATTATAAGTCCTTATCGCTATCCTGGCTACGGCCTTGTACATACATATTTACCTGCACGTCAGCCATGCTTCGTTACTTTCAGAGCGCTTATTATGAGTAAATGTTATGACTACGGCAATCAATAGCATTGTTCTTGTTTTATTATTTTTTTTTTTCTTTTATTTTTTTTGTTGTAATTTTTTTGTTATTTAATTTTTTTGCTTCTGACCATAATTTATGATAATAAAAATGTGTCACTTGAGTGTACTTTGTCAGCACAATGCGAGTGTATTTTATTATTGTTGTCATGGTATGTAGGCTTCATTAATTATTTTTTGTTATTTATGCACTTCGTTTCTAAAATGATAAACAAATGTGCGGTCAAGTTTATTTTACTTAGATAGCATTCATGTATAACAAAGGCTATGATATCACAATGATTATTTTAACCCCGAGGCGATTTTATGGAAAAATGTTCCACTTACTGGTGAATACTTGAGCAAAGGTATAGCAACTGAAAAGTTAATATTAGCAGAAAAATATTCGAAAGCTTGTAAATTGAGTACAATGGCCCATTAAAATAATTTAAGTCATATGCCGATTGCTCTAATTCTATGAAAGAAGGCTCAAATAATACGATTTCCTATAAAAGGGTTGAGCTTTTTGCCTTTGGGTCACACTACCTCAGTAACTCCACCTTCCAGTACTTCGTCCTCTATCACATGTTGGTTCATATTGATTTAACTCTATATCCTTTTAAATGCAACAAAAAAAAAGTCCTTAACAAACCTTCAATGTATAAAAATAAACGACCGTAGAAAGCCATAAATGTTTTCTCATTTAACCCTAACCTACTTATAGCGCACAGTTTTTGTTTAATGGTCAAAAAGGTGACTGGCACACAATTGCTGACGTTTCACTTGAAACTCTCACAAATGACAATGAGCCGATCAAATAAGCCCTTTTTATATTTCCAACACATTCTTGCGAAAGGACATTAAGTATGGCGCAGTGAATATTTTTTGGCGCGCTTACAAGTATTTATGCAAATTATTTATTGACATTTTACTGTTACTCAACAACGCATAAAAACAAAAAAAAAACAAAAACAAATAAACATAGACAGAAGGAGGAATGCGCACTTTGGTATGAGAGTGAGGCGATATATTTTTGTCGAGGGGTAATTTGTGTAAAATGGAGTTGAGTTGGTTGGCTGCTTCGTTGTGGTGCTTCAATGGTCAAGTGGGGATCAAATAGCGGCCGCGCAGGGGGAGGGTGTGTGTGTGATAAAAATGCGCTAATCTAAAAATATAAGCAATTCTTTGACGTCATTGTACACTCAGAATGTGTATAGCCGACTAAACATTAGAGTGGTTCGAAAAAGAAATTTTTGGAAAGGCCAAATTGACTCACAAAAGGCATAGGTTTGCTTGTCATATGTTACAAAAACAGTATTCTGGTATATTGATTGCTGAAAGATTATGGTGACAGCTTCAAAAAAAAATTCTAGAAGAGTCACAGGTTTTCAAACAAGTTTTGATTGCAAAAAAGCCACATTCTCCCGAAGGTACTGAAGTCGCACAACTTGTGAAGCTTAAGAAAGATTATTCAAATTTGTTTCAAAGCAGTCACAAGTCATAAAAATATGCTAATTTCAAAAACCTCGCAGGCTTCACAAAGTCACTAGTTCCAGTGACCAAACAAGTTTTCATGAAAGTCACGGGTTTCCAAAAAAGTCACGGGTTTCGAAAAAAGTCACGTTTTTACAATAAACAAGTTCTTAAAAGAACTATAGGTTTTAAATTGATACCCATCTTTAAAAAAAATTTAAGAAATCATAGCTGTAAAAAAAGTATTAAAAAAAAGAGAAAAAAGCCACAGTTTTAAAAAAAATCACTGTTCCGAAAAAAGTCACTTCTTTCAAAAGGACACATTTTCCAAACAAATTATAGTCAGCAAAGAGCTAAGTCACTGGTTAAGAAAAAGTCACCGGTGAAAAACAAAAAGTTACAAAAAGTCACAGTTTAAAAAAATCACTGTTCCGAAAAAAGTCACTGCTTCCAAAAAGACACATTTTCCAAACAAATTTCAGTCAGCAAATAGCTCTCAAAAAGAGCACTCACATCAATAAGTCACTGGTTAAGGAGAAGTCACCGGTGACAACAAAAAAAAACTTTTCAAAAAGTCACAGGTTTATAAAAGAAGCCACCGCTTTTAAAAAACAACCACAATACAAAAAAAATCCCAAAGCGCCTTAAAGTATACACTAGCATAGCAGAACTCAGACAGAAAGATTTGTGACTGTATAATTAGTAGATAGAACACACAGAAAGGGCGGTAGACAGTCACGAGTTCAAGCGACGTAGCAAATTATACGAAAAAAACAAAAACAACTATTTGTGATGGAAACATATTTGTGACTCAATGTTGCTTGTTTTATTTTCTTTTGCTACGTGCTAAAGCAGTCAACACTTCAATTTACAATGAGCGCAAGCGAAACTAAGTGAAAGCCCCTAAAAGTCTGCAACACTTCTTCAACAACACTTACCTAACACGTAAGCGCTTTTAGTTATTACTTATGAAGTCGCATAGAGTTTTCTAATGACGTAAAATAAACTCATAGAATATAATTAAAAACATTATTAAAATAGAGCGCGAGTGATGGTAGCGAGTGCAACAATGACGTGTTTCGGCTTGTGAGAAATAAGTAACCCTTTTTTTTTGAAGTCTCACATGTTTACATACATAAATCGCAAAAATTTATTGCACATTGAAAATTCGTGTACTGACTCGCAACTATGATTCCTCATTTTTACGACCGCTAAAGGAATACTTCAAATATCCTTGTCCCACAAACATTTCCGCTTTTACAGCGCCAACTTTCTTGTTACTGCCTGTAAATGTTGGAAATAATTCTTTACCCAAGTAAACAGCATAATTCACACTTTTTCCGTGACAAATACCCACATGCATTCGTTTACACACATGAGCATGATTTTTGCTTGTTTTTGTGAGTATCAAAATGTTGCTGACTTCAATGAACTTTTTTCATCAAAATTTCATATTTTTTGCTGAACCACAATTTTTCAAGCTTGAATATTCTTTTGAAATTGTCCATTTCGGTTCCAACCAGCATTATTGCCATATTTTCAGTTGAAACGCCTAAAGGTAGGCCATATATTTATTGCTCATCTTCAGAGCTGTTTTTGATGCTTCTTATACGAGTAATTCACTCACACCTGCCTGTAGTTAAAAGAATATGCTTTAAGACTTTTTAGAAGGGGGTACTTGAAAAATTATTTAAAAAAAAATGGTTTTAAAAAAAGTTTAATTAAAATTTTTTGAAATTTTCATTTTCAGACTTAATGAAAAAAACAAGATAAAAGATTTAAAAAAAATTTTTTTTAATTTAAAATTTTACAAAATTTTTATATTCGGACTAAATGTAGTTTTCACAAGAGTTTTTTTTTTTGGTTTTTTTATGAATTTTTGAATTTTTTGCAAACATTTTTTTAAATTTTTTTGAATTGTCATTTTAAAAATTTCTGATCTTGAATTATTTAAAAAAAAAAGATGAAAAATGATTTGAAAAAAAAAATTATAATTTAAAATTATATAAAATTCTCGTTTTCGAACTCAATGAAACTTTCACAAGGGTTATTTTCCAAATGTATGAATTTTTGAATTTTTTGCAAAATTTTTTTTTAAAATTTTTTGAATTGCAATTTTTAAAAAATTTTAATTTTCTGATCTTGAATTATTTAAAAAAAAAAAATGAAATTTTCAAAAGATTTTTTTTTAATTGTCATTTTTAAAAAATTTTAAATTTCTGAACTTGAATTAACATATTTTGGAATAATATTCACAATTTTTTAACTCGAATTGTAATTTTCCGAATTTAAACTGTCACTTTCTGAACTTGAATTGTCATTTTTTATATTGAAATTTAAGTTTTCTGAACTTTTCCGGCAGGTTTTTGAACTCGAACGGTCAACTTTTCTGAATTTGAATTGTCATTTTCTGAATTCGAATTCTCATTTTCTGAATTTCAATAGTCATTTTCGAATTTAAATCGGCAATTGCTGAACTTGAGTTATCATTTTCTGAATTTGAATTGTTATTTTCTGAATTCCAACTGCCCTTTTCTGAATTAGAATTCTCATTTTTTGAATTGAAATTTAGAATTTCCAAAATTTGAGTTGTCAAATTGTAACTTTCTGAGCTCGAAGTGTAATTCTCTGAATTAAAATTCTTATTTTCTGAATTTAAATAGTCATTTCCGTACTTAAATTGACAATTTTTGAACTTCTCAAATTAAATTGTCACCTTCTGTATATAAACTGAAAAATGTTTATCTTAAAATCAATCAAAAGAATTCGAGTTTACCCTTCCCATCTTGCTTTTCAACCTTTCCATTACGTATACGACATGGCATACCAGCTATTTGCCCATTTGCATATCAATTTCTGCAATTTCTTCTTCTTCCATTACGATGATGTCTCATCTACAGCATTACCCGTTATGGTTGTGACTGTTGAAGGTCTTTCTTTACTGTTATTATTATTATGGTTTTAAATATTGACGTTAGGCAGAGTTGGGCAAAGTGCACTTTTTTATTTTTATATACAAATGAAAATAATTCCGAAATTTGTTTATTGGTATGGTGAGTGAAGCATTGCACTATTGATGTATGTATGTATGTGTGTTAAGCAATATGAATGCTTGCAGCTTTCACTTAAGTAAGGCATGGTCATCTGGCTTTACTCGGCATTCACCATTTTATTTTTTTCATTTTTTTTTTCTTTTTGTTAATTTTTTTTTAAATTTTTGTAGCTTTTATGTTTATGTGTTCATTCGCTTTTATACTGCCACTGTTTGTGTGTGTTGTTGTTTTATAGTTTTTGAAGGTCCTTTATGTGTACGACCATGAACGTTGATGACGTTCTCGCTTTGTTGACAAAATACACTTAAAAATTGTGAGTTTTTACAAATGCTAAAATGCTTCTTCTTTTTTTTTGTAAGCATTAGCCGATTTTTATTTATAAGAAGCACTTTGCGACATACATACATACATATGTATGTACATACATATACATATATGTATAAATAAAAAAAAACAATCTCAGTTAGCTTCTTAGGGTTCGTTTTAAAATTTTTTTTTGTACAGTTTTTATTGTTGCTATTACTAAAAAATTTTATCTTTTTCGAACTTTTTTTGCTATGGTTTCGGAACGATTTCGGTATTGTTTTCGGGATCATATCGCCACTCTTTCAGATTCGTTTCGTAATTAATTTCCATCATTTCGGGAGTATTGATGGGGATCCTCTCGAGACTATTGGGATGATTTCGGGATTTATTCCACAAGCATTTCGGGAGTTTTTTCGAAATTATTATGGGACTTTTTCGGTTTAATTTTGAAACTATTTTTCTTTTTTAGTTTATTAGAAAACTTTCAGAGCTTTTTCGGGATTGGGATTAACTCGGGATTATTGCTTCTGGACCGTTATTGTTTGATTGTCGCAATTAATCAAGGATTGTTGTAGCTATATTTTCGAAGTAATTTATTATTGTTTCTGGGACTTTTTCGGGATCATTCTTTGATTGCTTACAAACCTTTTTCAGGACAATTTCGGAATAGTCACACAGAATTTTAGAAATTAGATCATTAAAAGATCTCGAAATCATTCCGAAAGCAATCCCGAAATGATCCCGAAAACGTAATTGAGAGTGCTTATGCTACTCGGCTATTTCCGATTTTATTAAAATTGAAACTTATTTATAAACTTCAAACTGACCAACCGAAACTAATCAATGATCTTACATCCATATTTCCCTTTTACTCTTGAAAAATTAAGTGCTTAGCTTTGCATAGCTAAATACACAAACGCATTGTAAGGCTTTTAGCTGATAATTCGCTAATTAATGCCGTAGTTAAATCCACTTAGCGTTCCGGGAAATCAGCTGCCATACGCGCTAACACAAAATTTATAAACAAGCAATGTGTGAGTATTAAACGCTCAACCAACGACGGAAAGTGTTATGCGTCATAATAAGTGATTAGTAAAGTGCGAGGCATCTAAAAGGCTGCAACACACTGAATCCGCACAAAGACAGACGACGATAAAGCTTTAGAGTAGCGAGCGACAGTTGAACAATCAGGAACAAGCCAGCATGTCTGCCTACGCACCGAAGTAATGAGACGGTTATTCAAAAGCTAAATGCGTTGAATCAAAACAACAACAACAACCATGTAGTGTGTACATATATAAGCTGCCATGCAGATACGCTTAATTATCAAGACGCTTATTAAAGCAATGAATATATAAATGGCTTCGTTTGACTTAAACTTCTTATTCGTTAGCTCCCGGGCACAATGTTTCTCTTTTACACTTTGAAAGCAGCGCGCTAATGAGTTAAGTTTACATCTACAAACTGTACGCTGATTTATTTGCATAGCATTGGATGTAGTGAGGCATTTATTTATTAGGGATTTGAGCTCTTACAACCCGAAAATATCGGGATTCACGGGATTCTATGTATTTGATATATGCACTGAGTCTCATTTAAATCATTATATATCTGAAACCAATTCAGATATGAAACTCAATCACATCACTCATTGTAACACTCATTACCACCTTTCGTTGGTTCCCATTTTGTACTAAGCAATTTTGGTCCACCCTGTTTCACATATTGGTCCATAGCTCTGAAATGGGTCTGGCTAGCGAAATGCGTAGTACCTTAAACTTTACGTTAGACACCTAATATTTCAACGTTGTAAGTTGCGTTCAATTCTATTTAGCCGTTTTCAAATGATGCGCGTGCAAACATACAAACAGCCAGACGAAAAATGAAATTTTTAAATGTTTCAGTTTAGGGTTAACAATAAATCTTTTAAAAACAATTTTCGCCAGAAAAATTGAGTTCAGCAAGCTAATAGGTTTAAAAAGTGGCTTATAACAATTCAAATAACTTGTTTCTAAAAGAAAGTTTGGAGAATTTAAAATACGAGAATAGTCACCTTACAATCGATTATTCCGATAAATGGGTTATCGGTTATAACTTCTGAAAATAAATAGCTAGGAACCTAGACTTATGCTGGTTTTGCGCTTACTACAAATGAAATGTGTCAAGTGAAAATCATTCAAATTCGATCAAGATAAATTTTGTCGGCTTACAATCGATTAATTTCGATAAATGGGCTATGGGCTATAACCTCTAAAATTTAATGACTAGAAACGTAAACTTTTGCTCGTTTTGCACTTATTACATGCATCACCTGGGCAGTGAAAATCAGTATGATTGGGTCAACATAACATTTAACACCAATACAATCGATTAATTTCGATAAATGGCTTATGGGCTACAAATTCTGGAATTAAATAGTTACAAACGCAAATTTTTCATCGATTTTCACTGATTATTTGTGTAATGCGGAGAGTGGAAATTATTCAGTTTGGACCAAGATAAAATGTAGTGACCTTACAATCGATTATTCCGATAAACGTGGCTTGGACAGATACTTTTTTGTCAATTCCAGAGTAAAATTGTTTCTCCAACCATTTCTTTTTCAAGCTAAATTTCCTAAAATGATAACCAACGAAATCCATACACTAATTTTGTTCTTTCGGGATTTTCAAACCAAATCCCGAAAATCCCATTTTGTAAAAATCAAAGGTAGTAACAACACTAATCGATACTTGAGTAAAATCGAAACTCGCAAATACGTCTATTAGCATGCCATCTGCACTCCTCCCTTCTTATTGGACTTCATTAACGTTAATAACATTACGACCGACTGATGTATTGGCATTATCATCAATGATGCTGTTTGGCGTGCTCATTTAGTAGTTAATAAACGGTCGATAGATTGTTAAATGTGAAATTAATTATTCAATTGTCGGCTATTGGCGGTTGGATTAGTAGAGAAACGCATTTGCGTTTTGTAGGCACAACATTATTAATACAAGCACTGGTCGGGAAATCGTCGCACGGATAAAAGATTGTCGTATGTTGTATGGGTCTTCTTATAACATACGACAATCATTTACAATTTTTGTTAGAAAATTCTGTTTTACTTCTGAATAATAGCCTCCTAATCTAGCTGCGGTTCTCAGAACTCATTCATCCTAATGTACTCAGGATAAGTTTGCCTTAACCGCCGCATATGGTCAAGCTTTTAGCTGACTTTGTTGCGGTTGTCGTGCGCTTATAAACATCGCTGCGGTTATGTGGCGTTTAGAAATGTTTAAGTTTATCAGGAAAGGTATAAATTTTGCGCTTTTGTGATGCACACCTACAGGCTTGAAGTGCTTAAAACGCGCGTATGACAACCGCAACCGCAACCGCAGCTTTGTATAAATACGCGCACTTAGGAAAACAGCAAAAGGATCAAACTGAATAATAGCTAAAATGGAGTTAGCGTGAAATTCAGCATTAGGTACATCTGGTATACTTGAAGGTGTTTTTAAATTCTCAGAAAAGTTTTTTTTTTATATGTATAAATTTTAGAAGAAAATTTTTTTCAAAAATTGGAATTTAAAAAAAAAATTCAATAAAAAATGATCGTCTTCGTGGAAGGTAAAATGGAAAAAAAATAAAAATATTTTCAGTTATATCCTGGTTCGGTACGAGCTATAGACCTATAATAATTTTTTCTGCAGCGAAAAATTATTGTTGTTTTTGGGTTTCTTAATAATTTTTTTTCACTTATAAAAATTGAGCTCGACCACCAAATTAAAAAAAAAATCTTTATTTTTTAAATTTTTTTATTTATTTAAAATTTTTTTATATTATATTTTATTATTTAGAAAATTTTATTAAATAATAAAATTTATTTATCATGGAAATATTTTTTTTTTTAATTTTTAAATTTTTTTCTATTTAACTTTCTTCTGGGGCTCAATAAAAAAAATGTTGTGTTCGTGGAAGTTCAAAATATTTCCAGTTATCAAAATTGTGCTCGACTACAAAATTAAAAAAATATGTTTCTATAAAATTTTTTTTTTTTTAACTTTCTTCTGGAGTAAACATTTAAATTAAACAAAAATTTTCAGTGGTCAAAATTGTGTAGCTTTGCGCTTAACTTATTGAGCTCGACTACAAAAGTGAACAAAAAATTTTTTATTTCAAAATTATTATTGAATAAAATTTTGAATAAAAAAAACAAAACACACCCCTCTTAAGATACATCAGGAGCATATAAATCCCTCACGTGCAGACTGAGCCCGCAATTTAGTTCTCCTGAAATATACCACGAACTTTGCCTACTTTTGCCTTTAATTTCATAACGCCTAAATGTATGCATTCACTGCAAACTATTTTTTAAACCCAAAATATTTTATTTACTTAATTCTGCACTTAACAACTTTTACTTTAAAATATTGTCTTTCATATATTCAAAATCCAAAATGCCATTACCATCACAAACACATTCATACATTGATTGTCATGCTGTGACTTTGACGTACGCAAAATTTCTTAATTTCCGAATACTGTAGTATACTTTCAGGCAAACTAATTCAATATTCCACGCAGACGTACAACTTTTTAAAGACGTCAAACAGGAAGCAGACAAAAACAGTGAACGAAACTGTGAAACTGAAATGGGAAAAGCATTCAAATAGTAATTGCGTAACGCGACTGACAAAAGCAAAAGGAACAAAATTTAAAAAATTCGACAGCAGCATGAAATATTTCCATAAAATTTCTGGCATGCCACGCTTTCGTTTTTTTCACATTTCACTTTGTGCTCATTTTTTTTCTTTTTTCATACGCCTTTCGCTTTTTTTTAACATTTTTGTGAATATGGAGCCATTTTCGTTTATTTTTTTTTTATTTAAATTACAAAGTTAAATTTAATGAATTCAGCGCTTAACGATATACAAGTAAAGAAGAAGCACTTGGATTGAATTGGTAACGTTGATGGCGATGATGAAATATGGCAAATTCACTTAATAATTTAATTTACTCTTTTTTCTGTGCTTTTTCGTTATCTTTCGTGTACGTCTCATTCTTCGTTCTTTTAACATAATGGATGTGACAGGAAGGAAAAATAAAATTGAAAAAATTATTTTAAATTTGAGTATGGGAAATTGATATTTTATGCTGCACTTATCTGTTTTAGTATGCTGCGATGCGAGAAGTAGCAATGACAGCCAAAGTCGAATTAGGATAAAATGGAGTTTACGTCAGCGTTCTATTGTTCGTACGCAAAGTCTATTTTAGTTTGAAAACAAAAATTTTTTGGAGACTCGAATTGGACCTCAATCTTAACAGTTAATATTTTTAAAATGGTTTTTTTTTTAATACATTCCACTAACAACAAAAAAAATTTAAGTTATCGAAATTGAGTAGTAGTTGAGTAGTTTAACTCGATTAAAAAGTTATATCTACATATATGAAGAAGAAAAAACAATATTCGGAAAACTACCAGATATCTTTAGGCATATGAATTTTGAAACAAAAATTAATTTTTTCGAATTTAAAAAATTGAAAATTTTCTAAAACTTCAAATTAATATTTTTTTTTTAATTTTTTTTTTTTTCAAATAATATTTAAATAAAATATTTAAATTTTTTATTTTTAGAAGAACTTCGTTTTACCATAAAAGGAAACTTTTCTCAAAATTTCAGTCAAATCAAATTTTGAAATTGCATAATTTAAAAAAAAAATATTAAAAAAAACTATTCAACTATTTGCAGAAAAAAAAATACTATGCTAAAAATATCCGGATATCTTTAGGCAAATGTATTGAAATTTAAAGAACTAAACTTTTAAGAACTAAAATGAATTTTTTTGAATTTAAAAAAGTTCAAGTTTTCTAAAATTCAAAATTTTTTGGTTTTTTTTTTTAATATTTTTATCAAGTACCTCCTTTGAAAGTGTCAAAACTTCTTCTTTTAACCTAAGCAGTTTTTGAATTATTGGGTAAATAAACATTAGAGGAAAAGAGGAAAATTTAGAAAATTCACAATTTTAGTGAAAAATGTTTTCTATAGACTTCGTGTTATGATAAAAGGAAACAGTTCTTTAAATTTTTTCAAATTAAATTTCGAAATTCCAAATTAAAATTCAAAATTTTTTGGTTTTTTTTTTAATATTTTTATCAAGTACCTCCTTTGAAAGTGTCAAAACTTCTTCTTTTAACCTAAGCAGTTTTTGAATTATTGGGTAAATAAACATTAGAGGAAAAGAGGAAAATTTAGAAAATTCACAATTTTAGTGAAAAATGTTTTCTATAGACTTCGTGTTATGATAAAAGGAAACAGTTCTCTAAATTTTTTCAAATTAAATTTCGAAATTCCAAAATTTTTGCAAAAAAAAGTTTCAAGTCTTACTTATTTTATTTTATTTTTTATTATTAGAAAACTTCCGTATTATGAATAAAGGACATTTTTTCAAATTAAATTTTGAAATTGCAAAATTTTTTAATAAATTTATTTAACTTTTTTATTTTTAAAAGAACTTCGTTTTCTGATAAAAAGAAACTCTTCTCATATATTTTTTTCAAATCAAGATTTTGAATTCCAAAATTTTTGGACAAAAAATTAAATTTTTTATTTTTAGAAGAACTTCGTTTCATCATAAAACACTTCCCTAAATTTTTTCAAATTAAATTTTAAAATTCCAAAATTTTTGGAAAAAAAATTAAATTTTTTATTTTTAGAAGAACTTCGTTTTATCATAAAACACGAAATTCCAAAATTTTTGGGAATAATATTTTTAATTTTTTGTTTTTAGAAGAACTTCGTTTTATCATAAAACACTTCTCTAAATTTTTTCAAATTAAATTTTGAAATTCCAAAGTTTTTGCAAAAAAAAGTTTCACATCTGATGCACTTATTTTATTTACTGGGCATTGTATTTGTTTTTTTTTTTTTATATTGAATCTCTTCTTTATATTTCTCAAGCATATTTTTTTTTTCCTTTGCTTGACTTCTGTTGTTGCTTCTTTTATGTTTCTCAAAATCTTATTTGAATTCGCGCACTTTTTCTTTGAGCAACTCGATTTCCTTCCGATTGCTTTTATGCTTTTTGTATTTCAATTTTCTTGAGCGTATTTTCTTGACAAGTCATCTGTGTTGTTGCATTTATGATTGCATATGTTCGATTACCTTTGACTTGTAGCTACATACATTCGCAATATTTGTAAATTCAAAAGCTCACTAACACATTCTCGTGTAATAAAAGAATGATTGTTAATAGCTTTTGCAAAAAAAATATTTGTTTTTGTTTTTCATTACAAATGGAATTTGTTCGTTTATATTTCTTTACATTGTATGTAGGATTCCTGTGCCATATGGTGCGCTTAGCAAGAATCAAGGTGCGCTCACACACACACATTTCATTGCAATCCTTTTACTGCTCAATCATACTAAATTTTTTATTGCTTCACTTCTTATGGCTTTTAGGAGAGCACGAAATATGCGAGCTTTATAAATAAGTCTTTAGTGTAAACTAAAAATTATTATTGTTTTACAGTCGAAGTGTTTGTTTACCCAGCAAATAGAAAGACTCGAATCATAACGGAGTCAGAAACTAGTGAAAGGTAGAGGGATTCAACTCATTTGAGGAATATTAAAAAAAGAAATATCCTAAATTTTAAGGTATACGTCTAGTACTTCGATGGTTCAACTTGCATTGAATTCTATTCAAAAGTTTTAGAGTGATGCGCACACAAAGATATAGACAGATAGACAAAAATTTTAAAAAGCTTTGCTTTAGATGCTACTCTTCAAAAAAATTTCTGGAATATCTGCAACTATTATAATTTTATGAAACGGGATACCACCACACTGAAGGAGGAACGAAATGGAATATGGACCGCCAAGCGCCATTTAAGAAAAGAAAGAAGATACTAACCTAAAGAAGGGTCATATATGGAAGTTTTTAGACTACCAAAAAGCTTATCTTTTTACGCTTATTTGACGTAAGAAAGCCTCCAATGTAAAGCTTTTCGGAGTTGTGTCTTCGAAATAATATCCGGCACCTACATTTCGGAGACAAAATTTCCAGTTTCTAGTATCGGTTATTGTGATTCGGCGCTTACCCAAATATCTACAACATCCCACACACTCCACATCAAAAAGTATTTCTCCGCTAGTGACTTGCACTATATATATGTATATAATTGTGTGCAGGAAATGTTCAACTATTTAATAACTTAAAATTAGTGTCAACATTATTGACAAGCGCAAGTGACAGCGATGATTATATGATGACGATGATGATGACAAAGCATGTGTCACCCGAAAAAGCGTTGTTGAATGACATAAAAGTATTAAATAGCAATATGGACAACAACAATACCAAATATATACATCTACATAAATAGATATGTAACAATGATATGATGACAGCTGCAAGGATGTTGTTGTTGTTGCTTTCCTTTCTTGTTGCTACTTCCTCTTCAACTTGTGCCATTCGCTGAGACATTTGACTATATCTATTTATGTAAATATGTATGTATATTTGGCAAGGCAATTTGAGAGCATAAATGCCAGTAAAATGTCAAAGTTTCTAAGGCAACAACAACACATGCATAAACTCGCTCATACCCACACACACATTCATACGAACTGTTGTTGATGCCAATAGAGGTAACCCAATAAGCAAAATACGCTTACTATAAGCTTACAATAAACTTACTTTTGTAATCTTTTAGCTTGGAAAACGTTTACTATAATCATTGGAAAACGTTTGGAAAACATTGTACACTCAACGAAAGTGGTCCCTTTTTAATCAATTGGAATTGATGCTTGGAAAACAATGTTTAATAAACATTTTATTCAATGTACAGTAAGGGTTTGTTGAAAACTGATTGATAAAACTCCAATTTGGGCGACAACTGTGAAAACTAGCCTATAGCCTAACGAATATGTTGTGGGATTTTGCTCCGAAGGTTGCGAGTTCGAATCCCGACCATTTCCTTAATTTTTTTGTTTTTTAATTAAGTATTTAAATATTATGTTTTATAATAAATTTATAAAGGGCCAGTTTTTGTGTGCTGCCTGCAATTGTTTATACAGTCTGCATCTGCAAGGCAAATATGTGCATTTTTTCTGAGAAGCCTTTCATGACACCCGTTTTAAAAAACCATTTCAAGTAATTTTTCATGTTGCCTGTAGCGGGGTTCGAACTTAGGTCCTTCTGTGTGGTAGGCCAGCTGCACTACCGTCACACCACGATGCCCATATAACAAAATCAATATAAATGAAGCATATAAAATTTCAAACATTATTTTTGAAAATTGAGAAATTTTTCACCTCGCTGAGAGTTCACCTCAAGTTATTTCTCCAAGGCTACCACACCATTGGAAAAACATATATAAACGTTTGTGAAATTTTTTAGTTACAAACTCGTTTGGAAAACATTTACTTTTTACGCTTGGAAAACATTGTTTAATAAACTGGCTTACTTCATTGTTTATTGGGAACCTAAGCTCTCTACTCAGCGAAAATAGTAAATTACAAACAGTGAGAAAATTGATTGACAGCTGAAAGAAAAACTAATGAGCTTGTAAACCATATATGTAACTCATATTCGCCTACGCCATAACAAATTATTAAGTTGATAACAATGAAGTTCTATGACATCACATGTAAAGCACGAATTGGGCATTGGGCAAGCTTCTTTGTTCATGCAGTCGAAATTTGCAATGAAGAGGATGACAGGTTCCGGAATAACTGATTGAACAACACTTTACCCAAATCGAACGCAATGCGTTCGATGCTTCAAAGAGACAGTCTTTTTGTACGTGTTTATTCTCTGAGATCATTGCCAGTACTTACTAAGATCTTGTGGCAGACAGAAGAAGTTTTCATTAGAAACTCAGATAATGCTGAGGAAAAGTTACTCAAACTCTCACAAGAATAGTTTCTCGTTGGAACTCAAATAAGCTCTTAGAGCTAGATCATTACCAAAACTATGAGGCTGATCAGCGGTAGTTTACTCTCCATGCTGTCAGAATATTAAAGCTTTTTAGTGACCCATAGCAAGTTTCCGAATATGTCCTTTCAACGAATTGTGAAGAGCAAAGAGTGACTACTTTTGTGAAGGAACAAAAGCTATTGCGACAGCCGTTTTTAGTCTACCGATAAGAGATTTATCGATAGTAATCGTGTCTGAATATTTTACTGAAATATTTAATTAACCTCTACAAGGATCTTGGACCATCTGGGTCGTTTTGGACCTGCTAAAGATTTTCCAGAAAAGCCAAATCTTACTAAGCTACCAAAAGATTGTACTCGTGACCGTCACTGTTACTCCCATCTTCAATGTCACTATCACTGTGAAAGTCACCATCACTTCCTTTTCAAATGTCGCTATAAATTGTACTTTGACAGCGTAGATCCGTTCCACGGTCACTGTCAACGAAATGGTATATGTTACTAGCATTGTCAATCCCACGTCTCTGTTACTGTCAATCCCATGTCACTGGTAGTGTCAATTGCATGCTGCGTAACATTCTGTAATTTTCACTATAGCTTCATCACGGTCTCCGTCCCTATCACTTGCCTTGTCTCTGTAATTATTGTTATAAGTTCGAATGTCGCTTTCCCTGCCACGTTCTATTTGATTATCGCTGTCGCTAAGAGTGTAATTGTCACTATAGCTTGCTCTGTCACGGTCTCTGTTACCATAGCAATCACTGTCTTGGCAGATGTCCCGATAACTTGCCTTATCATTGCCTGGTCTCTGGTACTATCACTTTTTCTTCATCTCTGCCATGGACTATGTTCCTATCGCTGTCACGATGCCTGCTGCTGTCACAGCAACTGTCACAGTCTTTTTAATCGTTACGTTCAATTTCTGCGTCTGTATCTGTTGTATTCCCGCACTTCCTCTGTCACTTCCACTATCTCTACACTTGTCGATATTACTTCCTATGTTACTTTCAAGCTGTCACTGTTAAGGACTCTGTTCCTTTAGCGGTGCCTGCTAATGCTGTCACGTTCTCTTCAATTCATTTAATTATCTGTCGCTCTGTCACTTTTACCGCATCTGTTTTTCGCATTCATTCCCTCTGTCACTGGGATTGGCTCTGTGATTATTACTGCCACTGTCACAGTTTCTTTAATTTAATTAATTATCTGTTGCTTTGCCACTTTTACAGTATCTGTTTTTCGCATTCGTTTTCTTTTCACTGTCGTTGGCCCTGTGATTATCACTGTCACTGTCACGGTGTCTTTAATTCATTTAATTATCTGTTGCTCTGTCACTTTTACCGCATCTGTTTTTCGCATTAATTTTCTCTGTCACTGTCGTTGGCCCTGTGATTATCACTGTCACTTTCAAGCTGTCACTGTCACTCTCTCTTCAATTCATGTAATTATATGTTGCTCTGTCATTTTTACAGTATCTTAAAAGCATTCATTTTATCTGTCACTGTGATTGGCTCTGTGATTTTTAGTGCAACGATGACGAAAAATGTTATATACAAAATGGAATTAAATGTAGTGGTGAATATATTTTTTAAAAACCAATCACTCACTACTACTAAAATAATATTTTGCGCATCTTTTCGCTTATGAAAACCTCCCTCCCACGATCTCTTATTATGTTTATGTATGCGTGAAGGGTCGCTTAAACCTATGCAAATAAATAAGCGTGTATTTATTTAAATCAAAAAATAAATACAAACAAAATCAAAGATAAATAAACAAACAAACAAAGTACATGACTTTCACAGTGAATGAATTATATGAGTAAACATAACGAAATGGAAAACGAAATTAAACAACAACAATAACCACAACAATGTGGTAACAATGCTCGGAGCACTGAATATGTAACTCATGCAAATATAACCTTTGTTTGTATGTATATGTGCTAGTTAGGTCCAGCTTAGAGAAGTAAAGTGCTAACTAGGCCGCTAGCTAAAAATGGTATATGCTCGTGCGCCTAAAGGTATGTGACACATTCAGTGAACCAAATATTTGTGTGTACAATTTCTTATCCAAAACGTATTGTAGCAATTTATTTCAAAAAATGGCTCTTGCTAGTACAAAAGGTCCTAAATATTCAAGCGAACGCCGTAAATATGCAAATTGCATGGCAAAATCTTACAATCGCCAACGTGTGAACTTACTTCTGTAAGCATATGTGCGCACATGTTTGTAAGAAATAACGACCAATTTCAGTTTTAAAGAGTTGTTAAGTGTGTGCACTTTGAATGTAGACTGGAAGGGCTGATAAAGTATCCACAACAAGTCCAGAGTTGAAACAACCCAAGACCTCGTATCTGTAACTGACACCGATTTGAAATGAAAGTTGAGTTGTTTCCCCATCGTAGTAGAGATCCCTCCTTTGCCTGATTCATTATTCAGGGGTTCCAAAGAAACAGTAAGAGGACGGAGACAAAAGGGACCCGAGTTTTCTTGTTCAACCGCTTAAAAATACCCAGCCTACGCAGACTTTAAGTTTTAGTTCACTGCGCTCCAATATTTCTTTAGAAGCTCTGCTGAAGAAACTTCTCTCTAAAATGTATGAATACAAAGCCCTTTAGCGCAGTTTCAAATCAGACTTTAATGTCCTTATTCTACCCTTAGCTCATGCATACTGTAATTTTTTACAATGACTTTTACCCATATCCCTACGTAATTGGCATATTCATAAACCGGAAATCAAATATCTGTCACTTAGCCATACACATTTCTGCCAATGTACATATGATGCACTTCCCTTCCGTCATCCATGCTCACACATTCTCTTTTGCAGACACTTTGTAGCTACTCATTGCTTTTGGTTGAGTGCTTATTTCGTTTTGACGTCATAACATAGTTTCTTTCCAATTGCTTTGCTTGCACAATATGTTCGAATGCCAGTTTGTATTTATGATGTAGGGCAAAATGTCTAGTTTTGTAAAAGCACTAGCGTTTTGGGAACTAGTACTAGTTCGCGCCCAGTCTCGTTTTTATTTTTATTTTATATTATTTTATTTTATTTTATTTTATTTTATTTTATTTTATTTTATTTTATTTTATTTTATTTTATTTTATTTTATTTTATTTTATTTTATTTTATTTTATTTTATTTTATTTTATTTTATTTTACTTTATTTTATTTTATTTTATTTTATTTTATTTTATTTTATTTTATTTTATTTTATTTTATTTTATTTTATTTTATTTTATTTTATTTATTTTATTTTATTTTATTTTATTTCATTTTATTTTATTTTATTTTATTTTATTTTATTTTATTTTATTTTATTTTATTTTATTTTATTTTATTTTATTTTATTTTATTTTATTTCATTTTATTTTATTTTATTTTATTTTATTTTATTTTATTTTATTTTATTTTATTTTATTTTATTTTATTTATTTTATTTTATTTTATTTTATTTTATTTTATTTTATTTTATTTTATTTTATTTTATTTTATTTTGTTTAGTTTTATTTTATTTTATTTTATTTTATTTTATTTTATTTGAATTTTAGGAAACTTGAACTTGCTGTTAAATTTGGTATTTTGAGGATTAGTTTGGGATGAGTAACTAAATTCTGTTTGTAAACTAATATTCGTGCTGACTTCCGTGACTAAGTCTGTTTTCTTTACGGTGCCTTCAATGTCTTCTGTTTCATATGTTTTCTGCCAAAACAAAAACAACTACTTCACGTTTGCGGAACAATCGAAAATGTCAGCCGAACAACATTTGGCATTTGCTATTTGCAGACGCTGGCGCTGTTTTAAGTAGTGATGCGTGTCACCAAGTAGCCGAATCCTCTAATAACCTATTTAACCGTTCAAATTCCACAGAGACAATAAATCAATAGGGTATGAAGAGCTTTTCACTTCACATGATTTGCAGCCATAATAGGTCTCAGAGAGAATACTTTCTTTCTTGAAATTAAAGTAGTCGCTCATTAAGTACCCGCTTTGGCAATTCATTTAACCCACAACACTGCTTGTACCGAGTTAAAATCAACGGTTACTCAAAGATTCGAAGCTATACATCACTAGTTGCTGCAATTGTTAGTAGCACAGCTGATTTTGGCACTGTCGTCATCGTTATTCCCATTTGTTGGCATCCAAATCCACTAGTTTGTCACTTTAACCGCATTTAAACACAACGATTTGTGTATGTATTAGTGTCCATTTTATATTTAACTGACAACCGGAAGTTCTCGTAAATCTGGCTGTATAACGAATATGTACGAGCGTTAAATGGCACACTGGGGTCACTTTAGAATGTAGAAGAGAAAGTTGAAATGTATTTATACAAAGACTTTGCGCTGAAACGCCGCATAACACAAACAAATTCTTATTTGCCTGACTTGTTGTTGGCTGTGTTTTTGTAGCTACTCAAGTAAGTAGGACTGCAGTCTGCAATGGCACTATTTTTTGCAAGCGACGAACTTATTCGATTAATCGATCGGCACTGTGGCAGAAAAAGATTTCGAGAATATATGTAGTTCGATATTTGAGGGATGCGGATTGAAATTTTTTATACAAAAACAATAATTCGTTACCGAGCGTGCTTCAGAAATGTTTTGAAATGTTTTGACCTTCCCTATGAGGACCCATATTTTCATATATGCAACGGATCAAGCTCTTCTAACCGAGTAAACCTGCTGAAACTCTTACTTTAATATGCAAAAAGAAGATGAACTTCCATAACAGCAGCGATAAATTGGGATTTCTAATTGAAATAAAGTTGTGCCACGCCCACTTAAAATCGTCAAATGTGCTCTAACGAACCTTACTGCAGAATTTGAGATCCAAACGTGGGAGCGTAGGCAGTGGCAATCAATCAATTCCCGTTTCCCACGAAGCGGCTTCTAAACAAATAATAAATAACTTTAAAGTCGTAGTCACTAAAAGTCACAACTTCAAAGTAATTAATACTTGACGACAACTATAATGTTATATTTCAGGGTAGGGAAACTACTAGAACTACTTTAAAGTACCTGTACCTTTAAAGCTGCTGTAAGCTGACTCTATCATCATTTGTCACTTTGAAGTTTTGAAAACTTTAAATTCGACCTACAAGTAACCACGACTTTCTAAACACCATGTTGCTGCTGTAAATCTGAATTATTTCAAAGTAACCATAAGTGGTAGCACCTACCACGCAGCGACAGCGAATTTCTTAAATAAATTTACTTATTCATCAAAGTCATACATTTGGTGGCAGTTACGTAATTGTTACTTACTAAAGATGACCGTTGTTTATTATAGTGACTTTAGTGCTCATTGAGTTTGCTTTCCATTAAAGCAACCACAGTTCATGCAGCGCACGTGTGTTGTGTGAAAACTATTTTTAAGCTCAGCTATTTCCAGTTAATAACGCCAATTTGATTATTAGTTCAGCTTCCAGCTAACTACACATACAATTTTATACGCACACAAGGTAGTGAATGTACATATGAGTCTACGCATAGGTGACCTGGCGCATAAGTAAATAGGCTTACAATAGCTTTTTCTGATTTTTTTTTTTTTTATCTTGATTTTCCTACTTTTTTCGCTCTCTCGCAATCAACTTTCAGCAGCAATTTGCCGTACATTCCATTTTCTAACAAGTCTCCTTGCTTAAAGCGTGTTCTATGTCAGTTTGACATATGTTTGTATGTATGTTTTAATGTTTCACTTAAAGTTCTTATTGTAACAAAGTAAGGAAAAACTATGTACCTATGTTTTCAATGTTATTACTACTTCCTTATGACCTGCTCTTATAAGCTCGCTTGCACATGCTGAAGCATAGACTAACAAAGAAGTGATTTTAAGCTAGTTAATACCTACCGAAGGGCATAAAAATACAATTTTATTAAAAGACTCATAGGATATGCGTACATACATATGTATGTGTGTATGTAAGCAAGCGTGTCGTATAAAAATATGTATGTAACGCAGCTCCCATACCTATTCCATACAGTTTCTCTACGTAACAACCTGGATAATACATGTATGTGTGTGTGTGTTAGTGTGTCTCGTATGGCTTAAATACGTTCATGTCATTTAGTTGAGGTAAACAAGAATGTATATTTTTACTGACACAATGGTTTATTATGTGAAGTGTTAAAATACATAATACATACATATAAATATATAATGAATTTAATGGAAATTACCTAGTCGTTATGTTTGTGAGTTTATACACCTGTGTAAATGTATGCGTGTATCACATACATACATATATACGCTTTTCAAGGAGATTTAATTTAATAATAAAAACTATTTTATAACATAAAGCGCTATAATGGATAGGAGGGATCATTAACGCGCTAATAGTAGATACTTAGGTCATCAGATGGATACGTTAGCTGAGCTTATTCGAGCTCAGAATAAAAAAAAATTTTTTAAAATAAACTAAATTTGAACCGAAAAAAAATTAAATAAAGAAAACAAAGAAAAAATTATAAACAATTTAAAAAATATAATGCAAACAAAAAATTTAAAAAAAAAACCGGAACAAAAAATAAAATTAATTAAAACAAGTAAAATAAAACAAAATATAAATATAAATATATAACACAAAAAAAAATTAAATGAAAAAAAATTTAAATACAAAAAACAAACAATGAAAAAAAAAAATAAAATAAAATAAGTAGAAGAAAATTAAATTAGAAAATATAATTCAAAAAAATTAAAAAAAAACCAAAAAACCGGAACATAAAATTAAATTAATTTAAATAAGTAAAATAAAAAAAAAAAATATAAGAATATAACAAAAAATTTAATGAAAAAAAAAATGTAAATACAAAAAAACACAAATATACTGAAAAAAAATAAAATAAAATAAGTAAAAGAAAATTAAATACAGAAACAAAAAATTTTACAAAAAAAAAAAAGAAAAAAATTAAAACAAAATAAAATAAAAATATATACATATACATACATATTAAAATTTTAATCAAAAAAAAATAAAGTAGAAAACAAATTTAACATACACAAAAAAGGCTAAATTAAATATCAAAAAAAAACATAAAATAATTAAAAATAAATAATAATTTCACTTAATAATAATAATAATTTCACTTAATAATAATAATAATTTCACTTAATAATAATAATAATAATAATAATAAATAAATAATTGAAAATAAATTTCAAGGAAAATGTGTGTAAAATTTTGAGAAATTCCGGTGATTATTTTAAGAGTTATAATGAAAAAAGTTATAGCTACTCCATATTACCCGAAGTTACTTTATCCAGTGCCACAGTTTTTAGAATTTTTGTGTGTTTGTCAATGTGTTTGTGCGCGTATCACGTATAAATTGCTTAATGGAATAAAATGCAAGTGACAACATTGCATTGACAGACATCTAACATACAATTTAAGATATGTCTTGTTTCGATAACTTACACGGTTTTGGAGTTATTGAGAAATATGTGCAGCTGGGGCGATTTGAAATGTGTTAATACAAAATGGGTATCAAATGAAAGCTGTTTATGAGTGCTTTATTGAATGTTGTGTTTAAATTCAATTTTTTATTAAATTCACAAAAAATATTTATCATTTTCAATTTGTTAATTCAATTTTTCATTTTCTCGTCAAAGATTTATTTTACAGAAATCAAAAAATGCTCAAGCTTTTAAGCTATTTGCTTACATTTACGCTATCAAGCAAAGATCTCATAAAACCGAAGCTATCAACATAACAACGATTTTTGTGAACTCCTGAAACATACATATGTATGTATGTATGTATGTATGTACAAATACAAAACGAGCATAAAAGCGCACGAAACCGCAGTAAAGGCGTACTTTTATATCGTGCACCAACGATGGGTGTAAACATGATATGAAATGAAAAGAAAAATTCAATTTATTTTTGAATTTTGATAGCATCAACGACTGAAATGTGCCTTTGTTTGACATTGATGGAATATTGAATTTCATTTCAAAAAATATGAATGTGTGCTTGGTGGAAGATTTAAAACATTTTTTTGTTTTATATAAGATTGAGTAATTTCGTGTTTTACTGATTAAAGTATATTAGAAGGCTTACTAAATTGAAAAGAAAAATTTTGGCCAAATTTAAAAAATTCAAATTTAACAAAAACACAAATTTGAAAATATCTTCATATAGATATAGTCAAAAGTTTATCTTTTTTACTCGAAAAATTTTCAAATTTCCAAAAAAAATTTTTTTTTTTTTTTTTTTTTTTTTGCATTCCAACAGCACTTAGAAAAATTCAGTAATCACAATTTAGTAATCTTGTTTTAAGCTAATTGAAACTGAAAAGTTAACAAAATTGAAATAAAAAAAAAAACTCGGCCAAATTGCAAAAATTAATTCATGATTGAAAAAAGCACCTATTAAAAATTTCGAGATATTTTTACATACTATGTATACCAGAGGTATAATGCAAATAGAGTTGAAAATTTAATGGTAAACCTTAATGTTTTTAAAATTTCAAATGTTTTTTTTTTAATTTTTTTCCAAAATAAACTTTTTTTGCATTTAGTTTCAAAAATTGAGTAATATTTTGTTTAACTAACTGTATTATTTGAAGTAAAAAATTATATTCCAAAATTTAATGTTTTTATTGATTAGGAAAAATATTTATATTTCCAAATTTTTTTTTTTTTATTTATTATTTTTTTTTTTTTTCAGAATGATTATTGTGTGTATATATGTATGTGCATTTTTTTTTAATTTTCTTAGATTGTAATCTCTCGGCCTGAAACCAATCACTGTTCATCTAGTCTATGAAGTTGATACTCTTTGTGGTGGTGTTCGCCCAAGGTCGAGAGTGTAGTGAAGGAAGAAGTTCCTTTGATAAAATTACAATAAACTTCTAAATATTTGTCATGTACTTCTTTGTTGCTAACCAGATATTACTTAATAGTAAATCTGAGAAATATCAGCGTGTCAAAAGCTTATTGTGTTTTACATTTACTTTGAATGACAGCAAAGCCAACTTCAACCACATTGCACAAGCATTTTGCTGCAACTTAAAGTTTAGAACAAAGAACAAAAAAATATGTTTTGAGCAACCTAAAAATGCTCTAAGCACAAACAATGAAAAATTGATAGAATGTTCAATATGCTTCAGGCTCTTTGTTAACTTTATATATGCTACATTCAAGTGCAGTGAAGCTTTCCCCACGCCCACAATTATCGGTAGCTGATATATATGTATGTACATATGTTTGTATGTACATGTAAACAACCTCAAATGAAAGTCGACTTTTAAACTGTTTTCATTCTCTTTATCTTCCCCAGCAACCATTGTACTCTAGAAGTTATTTTCGAAATTTTGTAGTCTACATATAGGCGCCCTAGCATACAAAGCAAGTTGCCCCAAAAGCTGCTTACAAAATATGACTAAATTTCTTTTATTTGAAATTTCATGATTTTGTTGTTGTTTTTCTATTTTGTGCTTTATACACCTCAGTTCTTGCGGCAAGGCAACAGCTGCCATAGCTCTGAAAAACTTTTATTTTCTTCTTCTGACTTCGTATTTCTTTGTATCATCTGACAGATACTACTGTTTACTTTACTTCACAACATTGACTGCACTTCAAGCAGTAGCAGTGTATTTACCTTACTTTTTGCTTTCTTGATTTTTTTTTTGTTTTTTTTTTTTTTTGTAAACTTCCAGATACTTTTTGGATGAGTTATTGCTAAGCGGAGGCGTTACTTTATCATCTTTGTATACTCTTTCCCCCTTTATGGTGCGCTCTAAAGTTGCAAATAGTTTTTTATTTCTCTCTTTGATAAACTATGATACATGTCTATTAGACTGAGGTAAAAAAGGTGATGTTTTTCTCAAATTGATTTATGTTGTTTTTGAGAATGGCGAACAAAAAATGTTTATTTTATTATATCACCTTATTTTATTTTATTTTAATTTATTTTAATTTAATTTATTCCATTTCATTTCATTTCCTTTTATTTTTTTTATTTTATTTTTATTTTTTTTTATTTAATTTAATTTAATTTAATTTAATTTAATTTAATTTAATTTAATTTAATTTAATTTAATTTAATTTAATTTAATTTAATTTAATTTAATTTAATTTAATTTAATTTAATTTACTTTAATTTAATTTAATTTAATTTAATTTAATTTAATTTAATTTAATTTAATTTAATTTAATTTAATTTAATTTAATTTAATTTAATTTAATTTAATTTAATTTAATTTAATTTAATTTAATTTAATTTAATTTAATTTAATTTAATTTAATTTAATTTAATTTAATTTAATTTAATTTAATTTAGTTTAATTTAATTTAATTTAATTTAATTTACTTTAATTTAATTTAATTGTGTGTGGTATCACAACGGGCCTACCACAACTGGCCTAAGTGTGCCGTTATGGCAGCCACTTAAACCTAACCTAACCTTATTTAATTTAATTTAATTTATTTCATTTTGTTTTATTTTATTTTTGTTTATTTTATTTTTTAGTCATTTTTTGACCCGGTCTAATGTTTGCTCCCACCTGTGTTCCATCAAGCATACAACTTTATTCACCGACTAAGCTGCATTTCGAAGTTTACTTGCCCGCAGGCAACAAACTAACAGTTTTATATTTGTAACGGATTGCTGCATCTGAAAAGTTACTTTGTATTTTGTTTTATGTTTGTATGTGTATAGGTGTATAGAGGTATAGGTGTTAATACTAGGCAGGGTCGAAAATATGACTAATAAAAAGAATTTCCCTTGAGACTATAATTCAAGAAATTTTTTTTTTTTTAATTCCGAACGGAAACCTAGCAGAATCAACTCTTAATAAAAAAAGATCCAGCAATCAGACTTTTTGAATAAGTGTAAAATTGAAAAAAAAACAATTTAATTTTTTTAGACCAACAATTTCCAGTACAAATTTCCTTTAAAACTATTTTTTTCGCTGCTTTTTGCAATGATTTTTCCCCTCACCTTGACGCATCCTAATAAAAGTATATGTGTTTGGTTTCTATGCATTGGAAGAAGTTGTTCAAGAAGGACCAATAATTTTTATTTTGTAAAATAACAAACAGAAACTTTTTTATTTGGTAACAAAAAATAAAACGTTTGAAGATGGCAATGCATCACAATCATATTTTTTTAGAATTATGACGGATAGAAACAAAACGCAGCTAACCTACTGGCAAAACAAACTAGTTATAACTTACTTCAAAACTGATATGAACACATAGTTGTGGATAACTCGGAAACCAGTCGAGCCATCGAAATAATTTCTATTCTTAATTTTCTTTTAAACGTCTAGTAATTTGACGGTGAAAGTTGCATTCAATTCTCTCAAGCAGTTTCTAACTGATACGCGAACAAACATGCAGACATAGAGACGAAAAATGTTGCTCCATTTCCCCATTGCAATTCGGGCAGCACCAGCAGCTGCCAGTCATCAATTGCATGCTTGGCGTGTTTTATTATTGCTATTTTCCGCGTTTTCTTTTATTTCTATTTCTTTTCGGTCCAATTTCGTTGTCATGCCAATTGTATATCGAATATAAAGACATAAATTTGATTTATATTCTATTACCATTGCGCACAACTCGTGTTTCAGCAGCATATTTTCACATGTTGAGTTTAGTAATGGGAGATGTTCGTACATAAAAATTTTATGTTGTTGTTTATGAGTGTTCTTACATGCATTTTTTATTGTTGATCGGGGTTTAACAGAAGAGAAATAATTGTTAAATCATTTTGCAATGATTAAGCTTGTACGACATACATATAATGGATGGAGTTTGAAGATAAAAACGTATAAATGCGAAGAAGTTAAGGACGTGTACAACAAAATGTGGAAGTCAGTCACTCTCGTGGTATGTCAAAACTTATGAGCGGCTGCTTTCGATTTTAATCAATATATCTCCAAAACCAGTTGAGATATAGAACTTAATCACATTGCTTATTGAAGCACGCACTATCCCCTTTCGTTTGATACCTATATTGTACTAACACATTTTGGCTCACCCTAGTGCACATATTAGTCGATAACTTCGAAACCAATCGAGTTATCGAAATTAAGGGTCACGTAAACTTTAATTCCGACGTCCAGTAATCTAACGGTGCAAAGTACAATCAGTTTAGTTACGCAGTTTTGGAGTGATGCACGAATAAACATACAGACAGACAGACAAAAATTCTAAAAATAGTTGCGCTTAGCTCAAAATTTTCACCTGATATAATTTTTTCTTTTAGTATATGCAATACGCACCCTCGACCACATATAATTTTTTTAAATGTGGACAAAGTGTGTTAAATTTAAAGAATTTGATCCTAGGTGCTGCCATTTACGATGTTTTCCAGAGTTGCCACCTATCTGAAATTAAATGAAAATTATGCTAGATATACCAATATCAAACTTAAGGCATTTCAAGTTAAATGTCTAAAAAGAAATTTCTAAGTTTATTTTCCTCCTAGGGTTGCCACCTAATAGTATTATGTTTATTTTTTATATGCCCCTCATGGTCTTGAAAACGATTTTACACATTTCCATAGAATTTTTATATAGGGTATCTACTACAATTTAGGCCCTATTACTCAAATCTTGTTACTTGAGATTTTAGTGAAGCTGCCACCTATTTTCAATTAAAAATAAAAATTTCGTGAGATATGCCAATATGGATATTAAACGAAAGGGTATTAATGTCGTATTAGAACAAACATGCATTTAGGTAGTATTTCACTTTATTCTTTTGCCTAACCGGTATTCTCTGGAAAAGGTCTTGGCATTTGGTTAAACATTTTCTACAAGCTTTGCATTTTAAGTTGTGTTATATATGTAGCATGTTGTCACAGGATTTCCACCTATCTGAAATTAATATTGGTGTCATACGAAATATATTATTAAGGGTTGCCACTTAATTTTATGATCTTTATTCTCTTGTACATCCGCTGGCATGCCGAACAAAGCTTAATATAATTGAGTTCATTTTTAAATCACATCCTCTATCATATTCTTTATTTTAATAAATTTATTATCCTCTCATTTAAATTTATCTCATATCAAACCTTTATACATACTTCATTTACAAATAATATATAACAACAAGCACTAAACTTCAGTAGCGACCGAAACGCGAATTGATTTAAATTATGTTAAAAAGTTTCACCGGAATATAAAAACAAAAACTGTCACGAACATTAAAATTTAACAACAAATGAAAGCAGATAAATTGCATTGTACCAACAATGAATCCCTGCCATGAAACACGACAATGCTGAAACTAAATATGTATGAGTGTGCGTATTTAACACTTGCGTGACAGCGTTAAATTAAAAAATTTTGCATTTTATACTTCGTATGCCGATAAGGAGACTCTGATTCAAATTAATACCAACTTGGACAAAGTTAAGCCCAAGCCAACCATAAATCGAACATGAAAGCTTACCCGCTTGATAAGCAGAGAAAAGCAAAGTTAGCGTAGGTCTTTCTGGGAATTGGGCTAATAGGATGATAAATGAAGAAGACCTTAATCACTTCATCATTTATGCCCAATAATCTTCATATCGGGTATTATTAACTTAATCGATATTGAGAATCTAAATTTCTCATATGAATTTGAGTAGAAGTGAGCACGCAAGGGTTAAGGGTGCTACCAATTTCGTTCAAATGCTCAATGTACGTCATGGCAATTTATTTCCGCGATTTCTGCTTTCAAATTTTAATATTCTAATTAATACAAAAAGTTTTTAACTCTGAACTAGATTTGGCGTTGGTTTTCATCAACAAAATTTGGTTATTCATCTATTTGAGTTAGAAACTTTTTAATCTGATTTACTGGTAAAATATAATTTAATTACTTAGTAGTGCGTTGAATGTGAAGAACTAAGGATTGTGAGGGGAAGGGTGACTCTATACAAACACATTTATTTAAAATTAAATGTACTTGTATAAAATATAATTAAATAAAATGCAATAAAATAAAATCAAGTTAAATTAAATTAAATTAAATTAAATTAAATTAAATTAAATTAAATTAAATTAAATTAAATTAAATTAAATTAAATTAAATTAAATTAAATTAACTTAAATTAAATTAAATTAAATTAAATTAAATTAAATTAAATTAAATTAAATTAAATTAAATTAAATTAAATTAAATTAAATTAAATTAAATTAAATTAAATTAAATTAAATTAAATTAAATTGAATTAGATATAAAAAAACAAATTGAGTCTAATTGTTAGTAAAACAATCGGCAATTTTTTTGATAAACACTAATCAACTTACGAATAAAAAAACAAGGTTAATTTTTTTTTAATTTGCTGTGAAAAAAAAATTCATCGATTGCAAGCTAACAACCAAAAATTTAAGGGCTTATTATAAATTTTTTAAGTTGCCCAGTTTTTTGTGGCTTGAAAATTAAGCAAGTAGAAAAAATTTTATGAAATATCGAAATAGCGACAAAATTTTTTTCTAAATAAGCAGAAAAGTTTGTATCTAGCAACAAAAAGTTGATAAAAAAAGCTCTCATCGTGTCCATAAAAAATTTTCTATCACTGAAATATTTGCAACAGTGAAATCCAATCAGATAAGCTACAACAAACAAAAACTCAAATAAAAGTAGAAATTTAAAATTTAAAACGCAGAACAAAATCAAAACAGTGTTAAGTGACTGAAAGTACAATGCTCCAGCGGCGATGATTGCCACACTATTCATATTCTTTGCATTTATACGTGCGTTCCCTTGGCGCAGGCGGCGACCGCGATCAATAACACTCCCACCATCCACAGAAAAATCCCCTCCGACAACAACAACGGCGGAGGCAAGTTTAACAACAACCACAACACGATTGCACACATCCAAAACAGGTGTGCCAACAACAATAACAACACTCAACGAAACCAGTGCAAAACTGTTAACAACAACAATCACAAACGGCAGCACAGCGCCGTGCGAACAGCGACCACCCAAAATCAGTACAAACGGCACTTACGATGCCGCAACAACAATAACACTTACCGATGATTTAGATGAAACACCGCGCCGTTCTTCAGTACAACAAGCGCGTCGCAAATCCTCCAAATCCATAAAATATCATGAAGTTACATTTAGCGGTAGCGTTGGTGGCGGTGAAAGCGATGACAATGAAAACGACATACCCCAACCACACACCAGACGCAGTTCCCACCACAAACCACATCACGAACGTCACAAACATACATTACAACATCAACAAACATTAGCCACCAATTCACGTCCCACCTCACCGGATAGTCATAGTTCCACGTCACATTATCGTTCATTTAGTAGCGGCCATAGTGAACGTACGCGCACATCCACCGATTATGAAACTGCCAGCAGTGAGCTCTATTGCACAGCGCGCTCCCACACGGACACAGCCACCGATAGAGACACGAGTGCGCGCGTTGGCACAAATGGAGAACAACAACCGGTTACGCGTAGTTTAGTTGGCGCACGTCGTTTTCCAACACGACGTGCCGCTACACTCGCAACGGATACGTTGGGTACGGACGACGAGGGTGCCGGTACCGATGGTCATGATGAGTATGCGGAAGAAGCGCCAGACGACGAACATGATACAGATTTGTATGATCGTGAAACTGAGGAGTTCTATAGTAATATACATGAGGCTGTGTGTCCGCCGGGTACGCGCAGTAAACGTTCATCACTTTTTTCACGTTCCGATTCGTCAGCGACCACCACATCATCTAGCGGTGGCACTTTTACTGGCGGCAAACGGCGCTCGACGGCGTCGATTATATCGTCATCGATTTGTTCGGATGTGATGCCAATAGATAGACGCAGCTCAACCGCTACCGAGTATAGTGTACGTTCGGCATCGGGTCAACGACGTTCGAGTGGACGCATACGACGTTATATATCACGCATGACGATAGCAGGCGCACGTCGACGCACTACTGGCAGGTACGAAATTACTCATTTGATGTATGTAGGTGGTAATTCATTCGAACTTGAAAAATGCTTCGTAAAATGTGGTACTGGAAAGCTCTTAAATGTTTATAAAGTGTTCAAGGTTTTGCAAGATCTACGAAGCATTCTGAGTTTGAATGAACCGCCTTAGTATATATGTATGTATGTAGTATTTGTACATATATAAAAAACCACTTATCGAACTTCAAACAGAAACCCGGCATCATTTCGGCATTGCTTTGGGAACTTTTCTTAATAATTAAAAACTGTTCCTTAGATGGTTCCGGAAAGTTCCTTAAACAATCAAAAATGATTCCCAAAAAGCTACCAAATTGTCTGAGAAAATCCCAGAAACTACTCCAAATGAATCTGAAAACATTCAAGCACTACCGAATTAATCTCGGAAAAGGCTTAAACTGGTCCCAAAATGATACTGAAATCATCTTGAAAGTTCTCCAAAGTATTCCGAAATTATCAGCAAAAGGTCCCGAAATGATCCTAAACAAGTCAAAAATGATCACGAATAGTCCCAAATTACTTACGGAAAGACCGGTTGGAAAATAACTCGCGAAATCCCGGAGAAGGTCATAAATAGTTATGTCTTTTTTTTATTTCACTTAAATTTTTGTATATTTTTTTCTTGTCAATTTTAAGAAAATAATTTTTTTATTTTATATTTTTTTTTAATTTCGAATTAAAAACCGCGCTAATAGAAATAATAACACTTGTGAGTTTTCTGTAAAAAAATTTAAGAAATCACGATTTTAATTTATTTTTTAAATAAAAAAAAAAATTTAATTTATTTTAATTTTTTTTCATATTTCTTAAGTTCTTTTTTTAACTTTTTTTTAATAACGATGCTGATGGAAATAACAATTTTTATTGATTTAATTAATTTATATTTATAACTGAAGAACAATTTTTAAGTTATTTTTTTATTTTTTATTTTTTAATTCCTTTTTCTTAATCTCGAATTAAAAACAGCGCTAATGGAAATAATAATTCTTTTTATATGTTTTTAAAAAATTATGAGAAATCACGATTTAATTTATTTTCTTAATTTAAAAAAAAAAAATATTTGTTTTATTTTCATTCATATTTTATTTTATATTTTAAAATTTTTTTTTTTTTATTTTTTTTTTTTTAATTTTTTTTTTATATTCTTTAATTTTTTTTTAATTTATTTTTTTATGAAATTTTTTTTTATATAATTTTTAATTCTTTTTTAAATTTATATGTCTTTTTTAATTTCCATTTAAAAATCGAGCTGACAAAATAAAACATAATGAGAAATAATGCTCTTTGAAAAAGTAAATAAAGCCCGTGGATGCCTCCAACTCGTTAAATCCTATTTTCGAAAAAAGAGTACATTCCAGATACCAACACTTTATTTTTTTTTTTTCTTTTTTTATTATTCCTTAAGTAAATGAAACACATAAAATTTGTATTTGCAAACCACTCAAACTCCACTCACCTACGAACCATGCAGCTCCTGCCATTGTTCATGACGTCTCATCAGTTTCGTGCTCAATGGCTTGATATGTTCAAAAGCCTCCAGCAAAGACCTCCCTTGCTCTTCCTTCACATCGCGTTTATCAACGCGTGTCGCACGTCTTATGGTCTGCATAGCAATCTCTTTGCAAGCCAAACGTATTTCATCGCCCGTAAAATGTTCGGAGATATGCACCAAAGCTTCCATTTGCTCATTGCTAACCTTAACCGTTAGAGGTAATTGTTTCTCAATAAGAAAAGCGCGTTCCACCGTATTCGGTAATTGAACCAGCATCTTCTTTTCGAAACGTCTTAGGAAAGCATCATCGATATCCCAAGGTAAATTACTGCTCGCCAATACAAAAATACCACCCATTTGCTGTTCCATGCCATCCAACAGTTGTAGCAATTCATTTTTAAAACGTTTCGATGATTCATGATCGCTAGGACGATCGCGTCGTGACGTCAAACCTTCAATTTCATCAAAGAATATAATCGACGGTGCATACTTTTGAGCCATATGAAAGAGTATGCGCATAATTTTCTCTGATTCACCGCGCCACTTTGACACCACCAAGCTGCTCGTCACATTAAAAAAGGTGACCTGATGACGCGTTTCGGCATAGAGTATTTTTGCCAAAAACGTTTTTCCACTACCTGGTGGTCCATGCAACAGCACTGACTTCCATGGACGCAAACCATTCAAGAAAAGTTGTGGATACTTGAGTGGCACAATGACGGCTTCTTTGATTATTTCGACAGCGCTCAAATTACCGCACATATCCGACCAATTCAATTTCAGCTCATCACGCATTATGGTCGTCTTCACGAGTTCAGCCAAATTTTGCCAATCCTGCTGACTGAGTAAAGCATCAGCACTTGCTGTATGTTCGATCTCTTGCAGACGTTGCATGGCTTCGGTGCGCATTTGCTCGCCACCACCACCAGTCGAAACGCTGCCACAAGCCACTCCAGCAAGCGACATCGTGGATAGTGCGTTTGACACACCGCCAGTCGTATTCACTGTTTCTGCTTTACGCACGCTCAACTCTAAATCGCCTGTCGCACTCACTGGTTCAGCTGGTGGTGCGTCCAACGGCAATACATTTGTTGTTGCTATTAAGCAAGTTTTTGTTTTTGATTTGCGTTTTGCATCCAATTCCAGCTTGACATTTGGCTTGAGCTTTCGCAAAATTTTCGGATATTTGCCGAATTTCAAATGATAATAACTGGCGTATTCCAAATAAATCGCATCCAAATCGATGTTATCGCAAAGTTCGTATTCCTCGGCTGGTAAGCGCGCTTCACTCTTCAACGTCTCGGCGGCTTGATAGAATCCACCGTCGGAAAGAAAACGTTGCGTGAGAAAGAGCAAATTGCGTCGTCGTGCTGCTGCATTTCGTATATCATCATCTCGTGACATTTTTTTGAATTTTTTAATTGACACAAAGTTATTTGATGAAAAAAGATTTTAAACTTCTACTCAAAATTTTGAAGAGCTTTTCTTGTTATTGCTTTAAGCGATTTTCTTTATTTATATTTTTTTTCAGAGTTTTTTTTTTCTTGTTTTCGTGGAAACGGAATGTAATCAACTTCGGCAGTGTTGTTTGTTTGTTGAGTGCAAACTTCTGAGTGAGTTTGTTTTTTACCGTAATTGTAGCAACAAGAAAAATAATGGTCGCCATGAAAATAAAGCTTATTTCCTGGGTAACGGATATACATAAATAAATTATTTTTTATTTATTTACCTTTTTTTCTTTTGGTACTTTGAGCATTTTGCTAACGCTGTGGTATAGTGGGTAGTGCTGAAGTACCAGGACGATATTCACAGATTCAACTCCCAGACAAGAGTGTATTTACATTATCTTGCGCATACTTCTTCCTATTACTCAAGAGCGAGCAAATGATGATACAAAATGTCAACCACAATTCTTCGAAATAAAATCTGGAATAATGTAAAATGATGAAAATTTAAAAACAAATTAAATTTTTTCCAATTTTTAAAAATATTTTTGAATGCAAAACAGTTTTTTTCTTAATTTTCCATTATCATTTCTGGATAGTTTTCGAAATAAATAATTGTTTAAAAACTATTTTTGGATAATTAATTGGATTTTTTAGGATCTACACGGAATGTTTTTCGAGGCTATTACTGGATGAACTTTTTTTTTTTTTAAATATTTCTGTGATTTTTCTGCACCATCCCAATATAGTCCCAAAATTATACCGAAAACGGTTCGAAAAAATTCCGAAGCAATCAAGAAAAAACAATGCCACGAAATTATCAAGAAAATGTCTCGAAAAGGTGCCAAAAGCAATACCGAATTTACTCGAACAAAGCACCAAAATGATCCTGTAATAATACCGAAATAATTACGTAAGGACCTGAAAATAATACCGAAAAAAATTCGGAAATTATTCATAAAAAATCCCGATACCGATTCCGAAAAATTCTGAAAAATTCAAGGAAACCATTCTGATATGATTCTGAAAAAATATCGAAGCAGTCACAACACCAATCCCAGAATGACTGCGAAATAGTTCCAAAATATTACATAAAAATTCACAAAGTGAGCACCGAAAAGTGCCGAAAATCAAGAACTCTAAACATCTGTTTTTATTTTGTGTTGTGTTTTTGTCTGTTAAAAATTTGTTATCATTATTTCGACTAAGCTTTCAAAATAAAACAGAACTCTAAACTCTTAAATATCTTGCAAAAAACAACCAAATTTAATAAACTTTAATTAAGTTACGTGTGAAATACTGTTTTGGTTGTAGTAGCGTTTTATCATTTTTTTATTTTTAAATTCATTTGAGGTATCCAGTTTTTGTGACCTCCTCATTTATGCGCAATTAAATATAATTAATTCGAGTATGTAAAAACTAATAATAACGGAAAAAAATAATTGTAGAAAAAAACACAAGCAAATATGCTGCCACATACAAACAAATTATAGATGAACAGGAAAGGGAGTCAAAGAGCAACTTTAATATCATATCATATACGCAGCTGCAAGCAAAGGAACTAGAAGTTTTCTTTTTCCCAAAAAGTGAAATTTTCAAATTTTGAAGCAATGTCAAAAGGGGTGTTATTTCACTACATTTATGTACAAAAATTAAGTTAAATAAAGTTTAAGCTAAAAATAAAAATGTCCCTCGAGAGGGAAATTTACAAACCTTTTCATAAATGCTGAAATTAAAGTAATTTAATATTTTTAGGGACATTCAAAAGCAATTTCAAAAGGGGGTGTTCTTCTATAATATGTACGTATACTTGGTTGAAACAAAAAAGGTGCTCTTCCCCTAAAATCCGTGTGGTTGGATCATAAATGTAGAGCGGAACAAGTATTGTCAAGATTTTTTAATCGTACATGTTTACGAAATAGAGTTGAGCTGTTTGTTCGCCACTTAAGCTAATTTTTTAGCGAAAGAAAAAAATTTCCCACAGAAGGGAAATTTTTAAAACCTTGTACGAAATGTAAAAATTAGTTGTAGGTGTACGCTTCAAACATATTTTCATGTTTTAGCAAAATCCAGCTAAAATAAAAATTTCCCAAAAAAGGGAAATTTTTAAAGTCTTATGCAAAATTTCAAAATTAGTTGAAACATTATGGCCCAAACCTACTTTCATGTTTTTAGCGAAATTTGAAATGAACTTCAATGCTTGTGTGTTATTTAAAGTCCTGAATAAAACTAATAAGCTCAGTGCGATATACACAACTGAGTATAAAATACATACATATGTACACACACACAAACTAAACACATTTTGCAATTAAACATGAAGAGCTACTTTTTTTCAAAGCGCACACAACATCAAATGTTATTGAGTTTGTTAATTGAGCCATTATAAGTTTTCATGTAGTATTTTCATAGTTTGTAATATATATTTTTTTTTATCTTTTGTGAGACATGTTTGCAGGTATAAACATTATTAAAAGCCACAAAATCATGAATGCCGAACATATAAATAATGCTGAAAAGTACCGATTTTCAATCATTTAAAATTTCCTTTGATCTACCCTTCCAATCTGCTTCAAATCAGCTACAACTTGTTTATTGCCATCTGCAAACATTTTGCCTCATATTAATCACGTCCTTTTATGTGCTATATAACATCAATAACGAGTAAATAATGTAGTTTAGCTAAATTTGCAATTCAAGAGGCACTCGATAAGCAAACAAAGCGTTCAAGCAGGGATCGTAAAACGGTTATGACATTTGACTTAAATTCTTAAGCGAATACAAACATTTTTTTTTTAGGTTAAAAGTCTGGTATGAATGTTTTTTTTTTACATTAACAGCTATGTTCATAAAAAATAAAAAAGCTTTATAAAGCTCTTATAGTTCACAATTTTTGTGAAAGGGTTACTTTAAAAATTTTTTTAAACCAATCGACTGCCAATAATCAGCTATTCAATAAACCCCCTGGTGGGTGAATTTTTCGTCTGCCTTGATAAGTCTGGCGCTGAAGTTTCCAATCACGCAGCTGGTCCGTCATAAATCTGCATGAAACTAATGAGCTTTGCATACAAAAAATTTCCGTTTTTCATATGCAAAAAGGTAATGATGCATTTTAGGGCTGAAACCAAAATAACGTAATAACGAAAGTAAGGGCAACGCTGTTTTCGGCTATAGTTGAGCCATTATACCTCTCATGTAACTAAACTAAAAATTATTATTTGACAACTTTCAAGATATTTATGAATGGTATAACAATAAACCAAAATTGCATTTATAAAAAAAAGGAAATTTCAACAAAAATTACATCCGTATGTTTCTCTATATACATATGTATCTACGTTTGCTGTGTTGTGCCTCAACAAACCGTGACGACCATCAAAATTGCATTTAATCATTAAACCGAAATGTTAAAAACCCACAAAAATAATTAACATTCATTATTATTGAAGGATTTAGTGCAAACAAGCATTATTTGGAAATTTCGTGCGGTAAAGCTTTACAATTTGTAGAGACCATCGCATTTTTCGATTGATGTATGCAGCATTAACAAGCATTGCATATTCTACTAAAGCGCATACATTAGAACATTATATGAAGGAAATGCATACAAATATATGTGGCAACCCTGTAGAAAAAAAAAAAAAACTAATCATAAAGATGGCTAATTTTTAACTCAACTCAAACTCGTTCGAAAGAGACCACATCTGTAACAATGAAACATTCAAAGGTCTTTTCTTTATTTTTTTTTTGTATTTTATTTTATATTTCTCTTTATTGATTCTTTTTAAATTTTTAATTTGTTATTTATTTGTGTTAATTTTTTCTTTGATTTTGATCTAATTATCGTATAACACTTTTTTTGTTATCATTTTATTTTATTTTATTTTATTTTATTTTATTTTATTTTATTTTATTTTATTTTATTTTATTTTATTTTATTTTATTTTATTTTGTTTTTTTGTTTTTTTTATATTTTATTATTTTTACTTCATTTTATTTTATTTTGTTATATTTTATTTTATTTTATTTTAATTTATTTTATTTTATTTTATTTTATGTTATTTTATTTTATTTTATTTTATTTTATTTTATTTTATTTTATTTTATTTTATTTTATTTTATTTTATATTATTTCATTTTATTTTATTTTCTTTTATTTTATTTAATTTTATTTTATTTAATTTAATTTAGTTTTATTTTATTTTATTTTACTATTTCGAAGTAGTTTACAACTAGTTGCCTTAATTGCAGGCCATGTGTATACAAATTGATGTCTCCAAGTATGTACATGTTTCAACTTACACATACATAAATATCAGCTTTTGGCCAATCAATAATTCCTAGGAAATGAAGTGTTATATTGGCCGACGCCCAATTGGTTTTTGCATATGAATACATAGACATACATACATACATACTCTCTCCTATATCCTCGCTCGCTTTTGCTTATAACTCGGCAAAGAGCCAACAAATTGAACCCTCTTAACTGTAGTTAGTATTAAGGCAAAATGCGCAAATTGCTGTGTAATTAGTCAACTTGCAACTCGAGGGAATACATAAAAATGGCTAATGAACTGGGCGTTGTCTGTGGTCAGCGTATTTTCTGTCAATTATAACATTTTAGATTATTTACAAATATATACATAAGCTGTGGTTAAATACGAAGTTAGGAACTTGTGGATTTAATAGTTTGAGAATTCGGTAAATTAGGAGCTTAGGAGCTTTAGCGCTTAGAGATTGTAAAATTAGCGGATAGTTTCAAATTTAAAAAGTATACATTTTTCAATATACGTTGCGTTTTAATTTTGGACTAGACAAATTTTTAAATTCTACAACTTAAGTATTTCAATTCAGAAAGGGAATTAAATGTTTTTTGGAATATGCATTTTTTTTCGGCATTTCGAGCTCTAGGCCACAGGTTTACTCAAATGTGTTAGCTGGTACAACTTGTTTAATATATTTTATTTAATTTTCTTTTGGTTTATTTAATTTTTTTTTATGAATTTTTTATTTTTTTTTTTGTTTTTACTTTATTTTATTTTATTTTTTTTTATTTTATTTTATTTTATTTTATTTTATTTTATTTTAGTTTATTTTATTTCATTTTATTTTATTTTACACAGTTTATTTAGCACAACCCTCTATTATTTTTTGCCAAAAATTTTCGCCTTATTAGTCAACATCATTTGACATATTTACAAAGAATTTCGTCAAAAAAAAAAAAAAACGCTGCAAAACTTTGAATTTTTGTTATGATTTAAGAATGACAGCAAATATTCGGAATTTTTTTGGCTCATGCGAAATCCAACATTGTTGACGAGTTCAGCCGACTCAATGGCGACGATAGTCAGCACAAAAGAATCTGATGACAAAAGTGCAATAACAAAACAAACAAATCAATTGGCTAACAGCGGCCTCCGTTGTAGAGCGGCCAACACTTTTCACGTCCTTGTCACAGATAGAGTACAAAGACACCATACATATTTGCGATGAAGTAAGGCCAAAAAACTGAAAGCCAACCAGCCGAACGAATAGGCCAGCAACCCAGCAGTGAAAGCAAACAAAAAAAGTACTCAAAAAAACAAAAGAAAGAGCCAATAATAACAAAAACTAGCTAAACAAACAAAAACTAACAAACAAAAAAAGTTGCATCGAGTTAAATACATACATACATATAGAAAGATGCAATATAAATATACGCTAGATAGATGATGGATCACCAATTTGGGTTTGAGAATGAAGTTTTCTCAGGCTTCAAGCTTTTTTGGATGTATTATTTAAGAATCAACAATCAATAAATTATTTACATAAATAATTTTCTAGAATTTCTACTAATTATCACTTCTTTTTATTCTCTTTGCAGGTAAGTTTTACATTATCTTTTGGTATATCCAAATACAAACATACATACAGCATATTCGTAGTAAGCAGGTAAGTTACAGTGAGAGTGAAATTTGAAGTTTCTAGAGTAAATCGACACTCTTTTACTGACGCAACTGAAATAAGAAATTGTAGCAAGGTATTGCAATAGCAATTTCGGGACTATTTTCGGGATTATATTCGGCATCATTTTGGTACTTTCGGGATTCTTGCGGGATATTAAAAGATGGTTTTACAGACTTTTTCGGGAAAATTTTGGTTTTATTTTGGTATTATCGAAATTTTTTCGTGAAAATTTAGGCATTGCTTTTAGGTAGTTTTCGGTATAAATTCGGGACTGTTATCATATCATTCCAAGCACATTTCTGAAAATTTTTTTGGACCATTTTTTAATTTTTTTCCGGTACTTTCTAGGTATTACTTTGTGATCATTACAGGGGCGTTTCGGTATTGTTTTCGGGACCAATAATTTATCAAATAATCCGTAATAGAAATTTTATCGCATTTGGCTTCAGGGCTTTTGCGAAATCAGATAAATTAAAAATCACTTCAAAATTAAGAAGTGAAAAAGTAAATATAAGAAAATAATATTAACAATCGCTTTATATAATATGACTTACTAATTTGATGACAATTATTAGCAGGGGAGTTGCTGCCTCCTTCCATTTCTGCATTCGTTTGTTTTAATCAGGAATCTTAGAGCTCTTAAAACGCCTTCCATGTCCACTCAATTCAGCACACGCCTAAATGTTTATTGGGTTAAAACTCACCTAATGACTATTCAGTGTGTTGTATGCTCTAACTACAAGATATGCGTCTAGCTAATAATTTCTAGACAAAACTATTAACCGAGGTTGAGCGTAATAAATTAATAATAGATAGCCTGCTAAAGGTGTGTATTGAACCAAAGTAGAAGCGCTTACTAGCAATTAGGGCATAATTAATAGATTACAATAATTTCTTTATTAAACTTTTGACGAAATCATTTAACAAAATGTTTAGTGGAGGGGTAATGTAAGTTTATAGCTGCACTCGACGTTGAGAATGACATTCAAAATAATTACCAAAAATCCGAATGATTAGCAAGTTCTTCTTTTTCCAATTAAGACTGCATAACATAATTTTTCACTTTTAATTATTAATTAATAAACAAAAAATATAAATTAATTAGTGGGTCATTCCAAGTCAAACTGTCACGTAGTTTGAATTGACTCCTTCCGATTTAAATGTAATTTGGTTAAGAGCTTCGGCTTACCATAAAACTTAGTTTTTCCTAAGAAAAACTTAAAATTTCCTTTTTTTGTCCTGTTTTGTGAAGTATATTTTTCCATCTATCGAAAAATTTTCGATCTATCAAAATAGACAAAACTAAAGTTCGTCATACAAAATAATATTTTGAGAAAAAAAATTTTTAAAATTCTAATGTAAAAAAATTTTAGATCTAACAAAATTTACAAAATTTTTGGACTTATAAACTTTGAGGTAAAAAAAATATTAATTTAAAAAAAAAAATTACATATGTATGTAGTATATGTACATACATATGTATCTAAAATAGGAAAAATTTCGTTTTATCAAAATGGACACAACTGAAGTTCGTCAGAAAATTTTTGGGTGCCCTTAGGTATAAAAAAAATAATTTGAGAAAAAATTTTTAATTTTCTAATGCAAGCAAATTTTCGATCTATCGAAATTTACAAAATTAAAGTGCGTCATAAAACTTGCAGACTTACAAAATGGATACTTAGAAGTAAAAAAAAAATATTATTAAAAAATGTTTTAAAATTTCTAATTTAAGAAAATTATCCATTTATTAAAAAATCATTAAATTTTAGGACTTGAAAAGTGAAAACTTACAGGTGTAAAAAAATATTTTTTTTAATCTATATATGCCTGATATATCTAAAAAAAACCTCAGAAGAGTATAAGAATGTAAAAACAATAATTGCTTGAAATTTTTTTTCTCACATTTTTTCATTTGCATTCCAAAGTAAGCATTTCAGTGTGCAAAATTTAATAATTTTTTTTAGCTTATTAAACTCGGTTAGAAAGTTAAAAAAATTAAACAAATATTTTTTTTTTTTTGATAAAAAATTCAAATTATTTTATATGCTATTAAGTACAATCGAGTCTCAAAATTTAAGGATATCTTTAGATATATCTAAGTTACAATAAAATAAATTAAATACAAAATTTAATATTTAACAATAAATTTTTCGATTTTTTTAAATTTTAAAAGAAATAAACATTTTTTTTATAATTTTTTTTTTTTTAATAATTTCAAATACCGTTTTCATTGACATCGGTCATGACATTTTTAAGCTCCGTCGGCCATGAAAATCCCAATGATTTCAGGTTAACTTTTCTGTCATTTTTGGTACTAAGAATATTTCTCACTATTTTGTACGCAATTTATACAACAAAGAAGTTCTTTTTCGCACTTTGTAATTAATCCTAGAAATATGGCAATTAATTCAACGCCAACATTCTAAACTTTCACGTTTTCTCCCTTTCGCAACAAAAGCAGACTTCGCTAACCTAACCACAAAACTTTTATTATCTCAGCTCTAAAAACTCAACCGTTAGTTGAATTATAAATGAAAAGCATGCAGGGCTGGCAACTGCAATGAAAACTTCATTTCCGCTGCTATGGCGTGCTCATAAACAGTAAAATGGAAATGGAAAAAGGGAATGAATACATACTTGGCCGGATTCAGCTGCCAGATGCACAAGATGCAGCACGTAAGAGTTCCCATGAAGCCATTTTGTTTGTGATGAATTTGAGCAGAAGCCAACTGTTCTCAAATCTCAAGTGAAAGTTTTGGAATGTAATTCGAGCAAGTTTTAATAAAATTCTCAAATGGAGAAAATCCATATCGTCTACCAAAAACTTAAAATTGTTGTCGGAGAGTTTAAGATAATTAGAGTTAAGTTGATATGACCCATAGAGGTAAAATTTTTCCAGGAAATGTATTATCTCAACGGTAAATATAGTACGCCCCTGAAGAAGATAAGGAGATTATCGAAACGTTGGGCAAAATTGTGAAATAAATCGTTTTTATTTGCACTCAACCAAAATAGATAGGAAAAGCTGAAAAATAAACATTATTAACCAATTAATATGAGCTTTTCGAGTTTTGACGCAATTTTTGAGAATGTTTTGTGGTTGCGTATTGGGTTTTGAAATCACAAGTTCACATCTCTATTAAATAATTTACCTGAAAGAATTTTGCACATCGATGCGAAGCTTATGTATGCACTTTATCTCAAAATATCTCACATCATTTGCCCTATTCGCTGCTATGCGTAGTTGCGCTCATACATTGATGTACGTGGGGTCTGACAAAAGTTCGATTGAGATCTATTTGATTATTATACTGGGCATTAAGTCTCGATCGGTATTTGGATGGGATGAATTTTTATAAGCAAACTCTAAAATAGGTCAATATTTTTCTACTAACTCCCTGCTTCAAAGTTTGCTTGAGAAACTCGATATCGGAAACAAAATTCAATAGATATTCAGCTTATATGGTGAGTTGTTCAAAGAAAAGGCTGATGTAGGGGTACTTCCGAAATATTTTGAAATGGATATGCAAAAAAATAAATATTGAAAAGAATAAATTGGACTAAAAACAAGATAATAAAAAATTGTTAAGCCCAAAAACGAAGAAAATTCGAGCACTGCTCCAACAACAATTACGAAATTTCCTAAATTTGAGAACTTTTCTAAATCCCACTTCAATATCTTTCGCGCACATGCCATAAAAAATCTTCTCACCAGAGCTTACATTTTTTCCCTTAATTTCCTTATTTTCATTTCACAGCCACGTTCCAATTACTAGTTGAATACGCGCATAACTTCTCGGCAAAAATGAAGCAATTATCTAGGATGAACGCACGGAATGTACAATTTTGCAACGCATAAAAACCAGCTACAGACGCAGAGTAAAGCAAAAAGCAGCAACAATGCTTCCACTTTTATATATACTACAGCTGATAATTCAATTTTACTACCTTTATGTGGGATCGCTTTATTGCTTGGGTAACCTTTTCTGTGAATATTTGGTGTTTTTTCGTGAGCACTAAGCGACTTGCTTATGAATAAAATATCAAATTTATTTTTTTTTTAACTTTTAAGTTTTCCTTTGAAAATTAAATGAGAATTTGTCGCTTGCAAGCTGGCAACTAAAATTTTTTTTTTGGCGTTTTCAATTCAAAAATATTTTCAAACGAGTTGAAAAAATGTATACAGCCTTGAAGTTTTGAATAAAAACATCCAATATCGTAAGCACTGAGCGACTAATTTTAAAAAAAATATCGTAACCTTTTTTTTTTGTTTTTGAAATTTCAACTTTTGCTTTGAAAATCAAATGAGAACTTGTCGCTTGCAAGCTAGCAACTAAATATAGAAATGCCAATTTTTTTTTGCCGCCAATTTTTTTTTTTTTTAACTTTCAAGTTTTCCTTTGAAAATTAAATGAGAATTTGTCGCTTGCAAGCTAGCAACTAAAATTATAAGCGCTTATTTTTTTTTTTTTTGCGCTTTCAATTTAAAAATATTTTCAAACGAGTTGAAAAAATGTAACCAACCTTTAATTTTCGAATAAAAACATCCAATATCTTAAGAACTAAGCGACTTACTTATGAATAAAATAACGATGATTTTCTGTTTTTTTTTTTGTGTTTGAAATTTCAAGTTTTCCTTTGAAAATCAAATGAGAACTTTTCGCTTGCAAGCTAGCAACTAAAAATGCCAGTTTTTTTTTTTGCCGCTTTCAATTCATAAATATTTTTAAACGAGTAGAAAAAATGAATTTTTGTAGTAGCTTAAAAGGGTCATAGAGACTAAGGACTTTAGACATGGCTCATATCACTTCTATGGTGGTCTTTTTTATTCGTCACTTCATTGCTAAACATTATGTTTTTTGATGGTCAATAGACATTTTTTTTTTATTTAAACACAGCAAAAATTAAGCGAGTATCAAAAAATGTAAAGAAAGTTTCGCAAAAAAAAAATTTTATTGTTATTTTATTTATATAGCTGCTGCATGTTAACGAATAAAACGTGTAAATAGGAAATATGCGTTAAATAAATGATGCAAGCATCGAGATATTTTCGATCAATTTTTAAGGATTTCGTCGATATAAAAATTTAAGAAGACCTTATTTTTAAGGAACAAACTTCCTTTTTTTGCATTAAAAAGAAATTTTCGAAAATTCTAGAATCAATAGCTCCCAAAAACAAAATCAATCCCGACTACCTTCTCATTTAAAAAAACCATTGTCTACTGCTTTATGGTTAATTTGTATAAATGTAAGCTTAAAAGAAAATCTCCGGATTTCGCTTCAACATCTGCTTCAAAATGAGCTTTAAATATGTTTACGATATAGAGAACTTTGTGCGTTTGTGGTCGTCAGTCTTCCATGCTCTGCTCATTGTTTTGCAGTCTTGTGCATGATTGAGCGCACCTGTTGTTGTTAAGCTACTTAGGTACTTAGTATCGCCAATATCTTAACTCAACATAACATTTACCAAAGTAAGCAGCTGCAGTCTTACTTCAAACTTTTTTAAGTCGTCGTGGGAATTTTACGGTCATGCAGCTTATTGGCTACAATCAGATGACCGGCAAGATAGATGCATCTGGCGGGTGAAATGGCTTTTCTTGTTCTTTCTACTAAAGTGATAAGGATACTGACAGAAACTGATAAAATAAGAGTACGAGTAGTACCAGCAATGAGTCACCGCTGTCTCTTTATTTAAGTCACAATTAGTTCTAACGAATTTTCTTGGCTAGGGTAAATTCAAGAGTACCCAATTTTTTTAGAATAATTACTAAAACAACCGAGAATTAATACAAAATTGCATTTCATATCAAAAAACTGCGCTTGCGGCCAAACGAACACACCCACTGAAAATATGTTCGGCTTCGTTTGAAATTCGCCGAAATTCATTGTTCGCCTTTAGAACTCTTGCAGCGATGTTCTCTGGAAAGAGCGTTTTACCAATTTAATATATCTTCATGGATACGCTTCATTTTAATTATACGCAGTACGCATTTGGATTTTGGGATTATAAATTTAAAAAAAAAAAAAAAAAAGTCATGTTCATTATTTTTACATTTCTTGAATTAGAACAACACCCAAAAAAATACTGAAATAAAAAATTAATATCTTTTTTCATTAATATACTAATTAGTTGTACTAGCTTTATGTGCCTGCTGTCGGTATAATATATCAAATTTGAATTCCCTTTGTCCCTAAGACACACACCTACGTGCTTCCAATGCCTGTAGCAGCTAATTATGTGAGCAAATATTTTTTGTTTTTTTTTTAGTAGCAAAACAAAATGTGCGTAAGATGTCTGGTTAGTCGTGTGCTGCATACGAAATTACAGACTGTGATGCCAATTATTTCAGTGTTTCTTCAATACCGTAAATATACTAAATTTTAATAATGGTGCTGCCACTCAGCATGCGTTTATGGAGCTGCCACCTATATTTTGTGATGAAATAAAATATGCCAATATGGATATAAAGCAAATGGTATTTTACGCAGTATTGCAAAAAAAAATATTTCTAGGTAGAGCTAGACCTAGGGTTGCCATCTAGTAATAATATATTTTGTCTTTGGCATATCCGCTTTTACTTCGAAAATTACTGAAACCATTTTGAAATACTTTTTAATACTTTTTAGTACTTTTTAACTACATTTCAAGCTCTAGTACTTAAGCTATGCCACTAGAAAGTTTTCGAGGGTTGCCACCTATTTAAAAGTTTAAAAAATTTAGAGAGTTATACCCATATGGGTATCAAGCGAACCGTATTTTATGCAGTATTTCAAAAAGAAAATATTTCTAGGTCGAGCTGCTACCTAGAGTTGCCACCTAATGGCATTATATTCAGTTTTTCGCATATCCTCTCTATCTCGAAACTGGATTAACCCATTTATATGAACTTTTAAAAAAATGTAAGTGCTGTATTTCAAGTTCTACTACTAAACATCGTTGCCACTTATTTAAAATTTTAAGCGTTGCCACTTTTAGATTTTTTGCTGCGTTGACAACTTTTTTAAAACTTTTTAAAATTGAGTAGCATATTTAAAATTGAGTAGCATATTAATATCAAATTTAATAAAAATTATTTCCATATAGACCTCCCAGCCAGCGTTGCCATTTTATCACATTATATTTATAATTCAGCGTTACCGCTAATTTCTAAAAAACCTGCTGACACATTTGTATGAAATTTTGTACTTTTGAAATTTATCTGCTTCAGCATAAGTTCTCTTGTACGAGTGTTGCCGCTAAGGAGGTATTTTCCGAGTTGCCACCTATTTGAAAATAAAAAGTGCCAATATTTGTATCAAACAAAAGGAATTTTTACTGTGGGTATCTACAAAAAAAACCTTAAATGGCAACCTCAAAAATGCCAATGAAAACTCGATCGCCTGAATACTATGTAAATATATCAAAAAAAAGAAAGCCTTTTGAAAACTCCAAAAATCCCGAAAACGCAGATGTGAAATCTCGGTATTTCTCATCACTAGTATACGCTCAACTCGATGACAAACGATGACCAGTTAACAACTCCACAGATCTATGTCACCTACACCAACAAAGTTGTATAACCAATGTGCGTTGTTAAGCCAACTGAGCTGCTGGTTAGCTCATCAGAGCTTTTTAATGTCAAAAAGAAAATTAATGAATTTACCTTTCAGCTGGATTGTCTTTTTGTGTACTCTTATTAAAACGAATTTTTTTGCTTTTTGTAATTAAGTAAGGACTTTGAGCTGCGTAATGAAATTTACATAGGTTAATAGATTTAAATAAAGTTAGATTATATCATCTAAATTTTTTTTTTTGCTATTAATTTTTATTAAATTAGCGTTATACCTAATTTCAGCAATTTTCGAAAAAATCTTTATCTAGGCGAACACTAGACACTAGAATCATCATTCAAAAATAAATATTCAGAATAATTTTAAGGCTCATAGCACTTTAACATAGAACCAGCCGAGATAGTATGACGTTTCACTCATTCATTCGCATATACAAATATACCTTCCTGCATCTATATAACCCCCTTCTATAGTTAGTTTAATATTGTTTTCACACTCTGCCTGCTAGGCACACTGGCCAACACAACAACAATGGCAGTTGGTGCGTTGCAACTTTTAATTAATCGCTAGAGTAGCCACCAGGGCGTATGAGTAACTTATGATATATCGTGGCGTAATATTTTACCTGCTGTGACAATATGAAAATAACATTTTTTACTATTTTATTATTTAAAAAAAAAACACGCAGTGGTATACATAAATAAATTACATTTCATTCTTTTGCTGTTAATCACATCCGTTTAATTAATTTAATGGCGAAAATGTTCGTATGTGTTTCATAATGAAGAAGCAAGCCCGGAAGCAGTCTCTCTCGTTAAATGAAAAAGTTTTTGGTTGTGGGTCTTGTTGAGTTTTTAAATATTATTTCAGTTTTTTTTTTTGTTCAAATTGTGAGAAGGTTCAAAATATGAAAAGTTAAACTCTTTGAGCGCTTTTTGAAAACAACAACAACAATGTACTAATTTAAAAACATATGACTTTTACTAAAATTTCTGAAATTTCAAAAAAAAAAATATTTTATAAACAAAATCGAAATCATTTTAGATTATTCAAATCTATTTCACATTTATTTTCCCATATTTGTTTATCTTTACTCTATCTCACTTTCTATCTAATTTTTACTCTTTACAGCTTCGATGTAGAAAATGGCCAAGGCGCACGTTCACCGCTGGAAGGCGGCTCACCAAGTGCCGGTTTGGTGCTACAAAATCTACCACAACGGCGCGAATCGTTCTTATATCGTTCGGATTCGGACTTTGAAATGTCACCAAAGTCGATGTCCAGAAACTCGAGCATTGCAAGCGAAAGGTAAGTTTAATAATTTTTCAGTTTTTAAAGCACATTACAAACATAACAACTTGCAAGACAAAAATAATATGCTGCCTTTTAATGCACAAACAGTTTAGCTCAATAAATTTAAACTCCTCATTTGTTTCACATTATTCTAATTGGCGTTTAAATCTTAATTTGCTGATGAATCACTTTTTGTGTCTTTTTAAGTATGGAGTTTTTTCTACCTTTCATGAAGATGATATGAGTTTCGAATTTTTTCAGTTGTGCGTATTATCGTATCGAATGAGTCGTATGTGACTCACTCGTAATATCTGCTCAAATGGACGGCTACGTCTGTGATATTTCTTCAAAACAATAATTTTGCATCTTTGGAAAGGCCCAAACTTTCCTTTCCAATGAGTCAAATGTGACTCACTCGTAATGACTGCTCGTATGGACGTATTTTACTACATCTGTAATATTTCTTTAAAATCATAAAATTTCCTCCTAAACAACACCCAAACTTTCGTAATATCTACTCAAATGTACGTCTTCGTCTGCGATATTTCTTAAAAATACCCAAATTTTCCTCTCGAATGGGTCAAATATAAATCACTCGCAATGACTGCTCATATGGACGTATTTTACTACATCTGTAATATTTCTTCAAAATCACAACATTTCATCCTAAACAACACCCAAGCCTTTTCTACAATGAGTCATATTTGACTCACGCACCCACAATGACTACTCAGATACATATATGGCTAGATTAGTGGGAGGAAACACTCAAACGTTTCTGTACAATGAGTCATATATGACTCATGTGCGTAGATATCGATATTTTCACTAAGTCACATGTGACTCGTTTTTCTGTTTGACAACGAAACATTTTATTTTGGTTAGCTCTTAACTACTTTCTTAGCATGTCTAAGTCGGGGAAGATAAAAAAACTAACGTTTAATGGAGGTAAAGGAAAGTTTTGAGCTTTTTTGTAAGATAAATGCATCAAATCATTAGACATACATATATGTATACGAGTCAACGGAGGGCATTCGATAAAAGCATTGCATGATAACAAATTTGAATTATCTCCTTTCTAAGGTAATCGCTGCGCACAAAATTTAATGAAATTAAACGTCACTTGTATTCATGAACGGTGTGAGAGCCTCGGCATAGCCGCAGAGAGTCTCAAACTTCCATTTTTCTATTTTAACTGTATATTTTTCATTTTCCCAACTAAAAGTTTTTCAATATTTTTTTCTTTCCAAGCGCTATTTTTAAGCGTACTTTCTATATGTTTATATCACTCATACAACAACAAATACATACAAGCCTATATACTATAATATTTAGATGCAGCTTAACTCGCCACAATACAATTTAAGTTTCCATTATATATAATCAGCTTATGAAGCACATCTATTGCATTGCATTTGTTGGCAAGCGTGATTCCATTTTATGTTCTTTTAGTTTTTGTCTGAATAATGAAATTGCATTCTTTTGCATATTTTATAAAAATGCGTTTCATTCATGATATTATTACTTTGCTTACTTATTCAACTAATTTTATGCTTTTTGTAGTTTTTTATCACATAGTGTTTCGCTATTTATCTTGTTATTATGATTTCTTCATCACCTGCTACATCGTATTCTCATCAGTATAATAACATTTCTTCGTATATTCGCAGAAAATTAAAATTTTTTGTTTGATACGAAAGAGTAACTTAATTTAATTATAGAGCAATTTGGTTGTGATGATTTGGATAGAGTTTTAGAATAAATTTTACAGCGCGGAAACACTTTAATATTGTTCCGGTTTGGGAACGTGGGATTTCGGTTTAGATACATCGACCGAAATTTGAAAAGCAATAGAAAAACGAAGAGTCAGAAAATGGATGATGAAGACAGGTTATGCAAGGTTGAGCGTGAAATTGTGAGGGAGGTAAAAAAGAGAGTGAGAGTAATCTGCTGGCGTGAGAGAGAGCTGGAGCTTAATCTGCGCCACTATCCCTAACTTAATTGCGCAAGCGTTCTAGAAATTTAAAATTTTTGGTTCCACTAGTCCTTTCACAACTAGTTTGCAACTAGTCCGCAATGTACTAGTAAGAATAACTTGCTAAATATTTTCTCTTTTGACTGCAGTTATTAGTCGCTCCACTAATTTTTCCTCTCTTATTACTAGTTTAACTAAACCGTCGCCACTTAAACTTAACTGTGTTTAGCTACTCGCTTAATTTCATATTTCGCCACGTGAATAATGCACAAGCACTCTACGCTATTACAATTTCCAATCAATAAGTGGTATTATATTTACATTTGAAATGCTAGCTACTTAACCACCTACCAAGATACAAAGCTGCTTATCCACTCTCGAATGTACATAGCATTTTGATTTTAATATCTGGCATATGCGATTTGCAATTTACAACCAGTATGAATAACAAAACCAACAAAACCAATATCTAATGCAAAGTTGTTGTTACAACATGAAATCGGACAGGTAAACAAGTGCATGATGCAGGAAGCCACATTGTAATCCTCTGCCAAATTAAACCAAATAGAAATGTATTTGACCAGTTACTCTTCAAACAAATGAACAGAAAGTGCATGTTTATTGATTTTATGAAATGCAAATCAGCATCGCAATGTATCTTAACTGGAGTGGCCGACAGATGTTGTGCGGCCAAAGAAATTATTTGCATGGATATAAAAATATTTTCTGTTCGTCTTCTCATCTGCCATTTACAATTATCTTCTCTCACCTCATTTCCATCGTGTAAATCGTTTTTCTGGTTTCCTCTCTTCATCTACGCCTAACCCCATTACTATTTTTATACTTTAGTCTAACGCTCTTCTCGCTTTCTTCGTTATATGCATCAAGCTTTAATACTTTTGCCATTCCGCCATTCTCAGCCCCCAAGACAGTCCCCAGTTACCGATTTTTCATAAAATAAAATAATCTCCCCATAGAATATGAACAATATCTTGACTCACGGAGACACTCAAACTGTTGAACAAATTTAAAAAAAAAATAATCAGCGCTTCATGGCTATCCCAAAATGAGCATTTTTGTTTCTTACTTAAAATCCTCCCCTTTCCCCCCACTTAGTTCAAGTACACTTAAAACTAATCCAATGTTTTTCCTCTCACTTACTCAGAAATCCGTATTTAGCTACTTGATATAATAAAAGGAATTTACAGCTCGAACAAGCAAAAAACTGTCAAACTTTGACAGTAATTTTTAAAAATGAGAAACACTCAAATCGGAAATCATCAAGCGCAAATGACTTTATTGAGTTAAGTACATCATAAAATCCAACTCATGCTGACTGGTATTGCACTTTTATTTACATCCTTGTGCTTACTTCACGAAAGTGCCGAGTGCTACAAAAAAAAAGTCTAATAAATTTACGCTTCAATGCGTTGATGTGGACTTTAAAATTTATTAAGTGTGTTTGAGCCTTAAAATGTGCACTTTAATCTGATTTTAAAGGAAAGATATTTCAAAGTAATCTACATATTTGTAAAGTTACATTATACGTGACGTGCACTATTGGTTGTTTCACGATCAAATAACTTTACAGTGACAAAAGCTAAATAAGCCAATCAAAATCAAATGTTAGTATCATTTTCAAAAATGTTTTTGATATATTAGAATTTTTTCCGTGTATTTCACATCATTTTAATCCGAAAATATTTTTGAAATAATCAAATTTTTTCCGTGTATTTCAAACCAATTCAGAAGTTCCCTCTTAATCCGAAAATATTTCTTGAATAGTAAAATTTTCAAAAATATTTATTTAAATTTTTTCCGTGTATTTCACATCATTTAAAAGTCCCCTTTTAATCCGAAAATGTTTTTTTAATAGTCAAATTTTCAAAAATTTTAATCAAAATTTTTTCCGTGTATTTCATAACATTTTAACCAAAATATATTTTTGAAAAAATAAATTTTTTTCAGTGTATTTCACACAATTTTAAAAGATTCTTTTAATCCGAAAAAAATTATTAAACAGTAAAATTTTCAAAAATATTTATTCAAATTTTTTCCGTGTATTTCACATAATTTTGAGAATATTTTTGGTATGATCAAATTTTTTCCGTGTATTTCACATCATTTTGAGAATATTTTTGAAATAATCAAATTTTTTCCGTGTATTTCAAACCAGTTCAGAAGTTCCCTCTTAATCCGAAAATATTTCTTGAATAGTAAAATTTTCAAAAGTATTTATTTAATATTTTTCCATGTATTTCACATCATTTTGAGAATATTTTTGGAATAATCAAATTTTTTCCGTGTATTTCAAACCATTTAAAAGTCCCCTTTTCATCCGAAAATGTTTTTTTAATATACAAATTTTCAAAAAATTTAATTCAAATTTTTTCCGTGTATTTCATAACATTTTAACCAAAATATATTTTTGAAATAATAAATTTTTTTCCTGTGTATTTCACACCATTTTAAAAGATGCTTTTAATCCGAAAAAATTTATTAAACAGTAAAATTTTCAAAAGTATTTATTCAAATTTTTTCCGTGTATTTCACATCATTTTAATTCGAATACATTTTTGAAATAATAAAATTTTTTCCTGTGTATTTCACACGATTTTAAAAGTTCCGTTTTAATCCGAAAATGTTTCTTAAATATAAAAATTTTCAATAATATTTATTCAAATTTCACATCAGTTTTATTCGAGAATATTTTGAAATATTTCATTTTTTTTCGTGTATTTTACTTGATTTTAAAACTATTCGGTGAATATTTTTTAAATAATTCATGAAAATTTTCTTCCAACTATTTCACAAAAAAAAAAATTTTCTTGGAGATGCGGGGCATCGATCCCCGTACCTCTCACATGCTAAGCGAGCGCTCTACCATCTGAGCTACATCCCCACATACCAAATTTGTGCTAATTTTACAACTCAAAAATAAACCAACAAACTGAAGTATTAAGCAAACTTTAAAAACGCCGAGCTATAAAAGAAATACGCAAAAAATGTGGTTGAAGAAAAATAGCTCAAAAATGCACTGCAAGTATTAACAACAACAACAAAACCAACAAAACAAGCATAACGACAAAATAGTAAAAATGTCTGCGAATCTATGTCAATGAATTGAAATCAATAGAAATCGAACTGGTTTCGAACAGCAGCCATTGGTATGCAAGAAGTTGCTAAGTCGGCTTACGCAAATGGTTTTTTCATTATTAAAAAAAGCGCGGCAGAGCTTTTGACAATAATTTTTATTCAATCTACGGGCGCGAGATGTTGAAGTGGGTATGGCATGCATGTTGTGTTAAGCGGCTCAATGGTCTAGGGGTATGATTCTCGCTTTGGGTGCGAGAGGTCCCGGGTTCAAATCCCGGTTGAGCCCGATTTTTTTTTTTTTTAATTTAAATTATATTTGAAAATTGTTTTTTATTATAACTATTTTTTTTATTTGAACTTTTTCCTATTTTTAAAATTTTTTTTTTTTACCGAATATGGACTATGATGTGGGTCTGCATAAAACTTCTTCACATGCAAGAAGAAGCATCAAAGCCTGGTTATAAAAAAATTTACAAAGAACAGCAATTCCTGTACAGGATTATCATGAGTACATACAATATACATATAGAAGTTTTTTCTCAGCATTTTTTTTTTATTTCAAACAGATGGCAGCTCTGTAAATCCCACCAGTCGCAACACTTGAAGTTTAGCTTGTGACCTATTTTCAAAATATCATCGAAGTAAATAAATTTATTTTTGTTTTCAAGATAATATCAAATGTGCCAAAGAATAACTAAATAGTAACAATCTGGCAACCCTAGATGGTAAATACGATGTAAAATACCTTTCATTTGTTAATTTGTTAATCATATTGGGAGCTTTCATTTCGTTATAAAAAAATTAAATAGATGGCAACCCGATAAAAGCATACTAAGAGGCAACACCCGGAAAGAAATATTTAGCATTTTGTACACGGTTTATAAACCAGTTTAAACATTGCTTAAAATGTTCAAAATGTAGTTCATAATCAACTGTTGTTTAGGTCCCTTTTCACGGAGCTATTTATGGTACCATAAATCAAGAAATATGGCAACCCATCAAAAAGTGATTTTTCTCTCTTTCCTGTGTGCACACTCGCATGTACAATTTTGCACCATTCCACATTTCTTTTTTACAAATTCCATTCAAAAATTGCTTTCCCATGCAAAACACCTAAAGCTGTCCAAAAAATTATTTTCCGCTCCTTTGACCTTAATTACACATAACCCTTTGCAGCGTTAGAGTACGTGCTACATATTTACAATAGTGATATGAGCTTCAGTTAGAATGTGCTTTAGCGACTTTCCGTAAACACAAAGTCAAAGCTTAAAAGTCTTCCCAGAGTGTTTTCACTTCTGCCAGATAACGCATCATATGTGAGCCGTTACTAAGCATGGCGCACATCCTAATGCAATCTTATTGTATGATTTTAGCACACAAAACTTTTGAATTAGAATGCAGGGCAAAGCATGGAGGTAAACAGATGCAGCTTCCATTTCTTCACGCGGATGTAGCCTAAATTTTCCAACGTGGTTAGAAACATCTCCTCTACTGCAAGCGGATTTGAATGAAACAGTCTGAATCGTCTGTGTTTAAGTTCCTACCTCGGTTTTGCTCTTGTTACGAAAAAAAAAAATTTAATGTATTTGTATTCTAAGGCATCTTTGCATATGTGTCCTTTTAATTGTCTTTAAAGCATGATTGTGTGAATTTAATTCACAACATATTCCATTTTTTCTTGCATTTGGCTTTTGTGAGATCTCTTTGTATGGGAGCACCAACACAGCTTCATAATATGTATGTGAGTATTTGTTTTTGGCTCAAGCTAACGACAAGGATGTCATCAAATGTTAGCGACAAACCCGCAAAACCAAATATGACCTCAGCCAACACGTCAGTCCCAGCCTTCAGCCTTTGTTGGGTGCCATGCTCTGTGGTAGTAGTTGAGCTTCAAAGAGCGTGTCATATTTTATGCGCCCTTATCTCTTTGTATATATGTATGTATGTATGTATCTTCATCCGCATATTCGCGTTTGTATCTCACTGTCCGCATCGTCTGTGCCAAAGATACAAACTCTGTGCGATGTGCGTGTGGTTTGATGGAATGTCGACACCGTCTAACAGCTGCAGCCAAATGTTGGGTCAGGTACCTTATGCGAACTAAAACATACAAATGGGTATAAGTACTGAAAGAAGACTAGCAGTAAAATACCAAACTAGTCAGAAAAGCGACTAGTTTACAGCTACTGAAAATAAACTAGTCCGAAAAATGATTTACTTTATACCAACAAAATTCGAGATTTCCTCGATAATGAAATATTAAGAGTTAGCAAACCATACTAGAGCTCGTACACGTGACCTCTTCCATGTGAGTTAAAAATTTAGCCCAACCAGACTTGTTAAATAATGATTATTAATCTTAATCATTGCTAATCAAATAAAAAATTTTGTTATTTTGGCCATAATTGATTAGTTATGATAATCGAATATTTTTAGAATAAGACTAGTATACTTCATTCTCCTAACGGTAGTATGTAACGGCATAAACGAATCGAGATAGATATTGACTTATATATATCAAAATGTTCAGGAGGAAAAGAGAAATTGATTGAGCCATGTCCGTCCGTCTGTCCGTCCGTCCGTCTGTCCGTCCGTCCGTCTGTGAACACGATAACTTGAGTAAATCTTGAGATATCTCAATGAAATTTGGTATGCAGGTTCCTTTTCACTTATCTCGGAGCGCTATTGAAAATAGGCAAAATCGGTTAAAAGCCACGCCCACTTTCTATATATATAATTTTTTCGAAAATACAAAAAGAGTGATTATTCAGTACATAATACACCTATAAGGATAATATTTGGTGTGCACTTTAGCGTTAAGGCAAAAAATACATTTTTGAAGAAATTTTTAAAATGGGGCGTGGTACCGCCCACTTTTGATTAAGTCAAATTTGGAAATATTATTAATCATAAATCAAAAACCGCTCAAGATAGCAAAGTGAAATTCAGCACACATATTTATATTAATACAGGCAATATTTCGAAAAAAAATTATCGAAATCGGGTTAGGTCCACGCCCAATTTTATACGAAAGATTTTGAAAAGGATCATAGATATATTGAATATGCTATAACTTTGCTTAAACTAGCTGTATATCATTTCTATTTCACCTCTAAAGTGTTCGTGGGCAAAGAAAGTCGAAAACACAAAATTTTTGGAAAATGGGCGTGGCCCCGCCCCTTTATGGGGGATTATTCCATAAAACTTTCCATGCCATAACTCCGGTAAAAATTGACTTATTGAAACGATATTTACAGAAAGTGTTCAACATATAAAGCTTACTCTTTGCTGTAAAAATAAACAAAATCGGTGAACGGACACGCCCACTTTTTGAACACAGTTCTAAAAAATTTCTTCGTAAAATTAAAATCGCGATATTTCCATAACTGTATAAGTTATATATATAAGATTTTACACACTTAATAAGCTTTTTAAGAAAAACTAAACTGCAAAAAAATTGTGTGGATTTTGTTGAAGTAGGCGTGGCGCCGCCCACTTTTCAGCAAAAAAGGTCTGTTATTTTCAAAAGCGATTGCTTGAAATTTCAAGAAGGTATTCCAATGAAATTTAGTGGGATGCTTCCCAATAGTATGTAGTATACTCCTGCCAAAAATTATGCAAATCGAATGACAAACAAGCAAGATTTACGAGAAAGTAGTTAACTCCCTATTGCCTTTTTTTTTATTAATTTTTTTTATTTTCATACCTTTCATAAGCCCCATGCAAAACTATTTATATTTTGTTATTTAGTGATAATTTAATTTACCACTTACAACAGAAGTGTTTTTAATCGAAAACAATCAGTTGTTTTATACCACCTTTTCAGGTATTAAAATAGACCTGAGTTAATTGGGATAACGCAAAAGATCACTACTAGGTATTTAATGTTCGGTTACACCCGAACTTAGACTTCCTTACTAGTTTTTAATAAAATTTATTTCATAAAAAAAAATTTTTTTTAATTCTTTAAAGTTTCAAAGCTAATTTTCGAATTGTTAAGTGATTTTTTATATGCAACTTTTTATACTGCAAATATCTTCAACTTGTTGGTCAAATAAATATATTTTATAATCGTAAAAGCTTTGCAAAGAAAAAAAAGTGTTATTGGTGTTTAATAATCATGCCATGCTGTTTCAGTACATTTTCCAAAGTTGCTTAGTGCATTTTGGTGTTACTAATCTTGTTTCTGTTCCCATCAGGGATGCTTCATAAAAAAAAATATAACAGACATAGATGTCAGGGATGCCCATCCCGTGATACCATGAATGTCTTCTCTGCTTCAATACCGATTTTTTTCGGGATTAGAAATTTCTTACTAAACACTAAATAACTGTAATATATTTATTTATGAAAACTGTATAATTTTTTGAAGTAATAACAACTTTACCCACCGCCCAATTTTTTATTTATTTCCTAATAATTCAAATTTTTTTCACATATGGATGCTAAAAGTGCCGTTTTCTAAAAAAAATTAAAAAATTTCACAAAAAAAAATTTTATTTTTCAGATAACGCATTTTAAAACTTTCTGAGATTAAACTCTTAACAAATTCGAAAAAAAAATTTTAAATATTAAAAAAAATGTTTTTTTTTGTCACTAGTGAAATAACTTTTGCTTTAAATAAAAAAAAAGCCCACTGCAGTACAATATTCTACACTATTAATAAAAGTATTCGTTAAATATTTTCCATTCAGTCAATTTCATAAACAACATTTTCACAAAAAATTATTTTTTTCGGGATAATCTATTTTAAAACTATCTGAAAATAAACTCTTAACAATTACAAAAACAAAATGTCAAATAATAAAAAAAAAATTTATTGTTACTTTCGTTTTAAACAAATTAAAAAAAAGTATTTGTTAAATATTTTTCATTCGGACAGTTTCTTAAATGATTTTTTAAAAGTCAAATACTAAACTAAAAAAATCCCGAAAATTCCGTCATTTCTAAAACCACAAAAAAATTACCATCCCTAATACATACACATACACATATCTCTAAATATGCAGATTTGTTTGCATGACTCTGAAAACTGACTGTGGGATCTATGCGTTGTGGCATGCCATCATCTCGTTGGCTTTTTCACATTCCATGGCGCACATAGAATTAGTGTACCAATTTCATTTGTGTGTATGTACTCTCGCTCTTTTCCGAGAATTTTAGTGCTCTTTCATTGAGGTAGGTCAGCTGGAATTGAAAGCAAATTTTGCTGTTAGTGTTGTTTTATGTAAACAAATGTTTCGCAGCAACATTGATTTGAGTAGAGAGCAGTGACCAGTGAGGCGAAATGGTGTGGTGTATAAAGTAAGAATTCCAACTTAATTGGACTTAGCACAAAATACATTTCAAAAATGTGGGAGTACTTTAAAATTATTAAAAAAAAAAACAAAGAATTTAATTTGTTTAACGGGCGAAGATTTCAAAATGTTTGCTCAGTCTTAATCAGAAGCTTCATGTATGCGCTCTTGACCCCTGACTCTTAATTTTTGAGGTGTTATTGGAAATTCTAAAATACTATTTGTTTTAGTATCAGTTTAAATAAATGTCACCACAGAAAGTTGGCCAAATTCTAATTTAAAAAAAGCTGTAACCGTCACTGGAAACGCCAGATTGCATTGGCAAAATTTTTGAAGCCTTGAATTGAGTAAAATTTTTAATTAAAAAATCAACTAAAATCGTAGCTGCATAAAAATGTTAAATGGCTTGAAAAATAAATGCCTCGGGATTAAATAATCAATGATGACAACTCCACAGAACATAAAAAGAACTTGTATGTGTATGTACATACATATGTATGTATGTATATGTGTGAAAACATTAACTGAATAAATGCAACAACATTTTGCATTATTTCACCTGCGCCATTATTTCATACGAGAAGCGTTTATGTTTTTATAATGCGCACGCATGTGTTCGTCGCAATAAATCGGGAAACTTTTCAGACGAGTTTCAATTTGATGACTGGTACCAAACTAGTCTAAATAAGATGCAATTTTTACCAACAAAGAACTCAGATGTCTGCTCAAAGTTGTAGAGCATAGATTTCTAATTTTTCTACTAGCGAAATATTTTTTTTTATTCAATCAGAGTTGCATACATCCAAATAGCGTTTTGGGTCAACCTGGTTCACATATTCGTTAATAACGCCAAAACTGGTCGAGGTTTCGAAATCATATTAACCTTAAATGTTAGCTTAGACGTCTATTAATGCAGCGGTGAAAGATGCATTGAATTCTATTTACTAGTTTTTGACTGATGCGCGAACAAACATACAAATATACAGACCAAAAATTTAAAAAACTGTTGCTTTGAACTCTATATGCCATTATAAATCAACTTTTATTTTTTAACATATCAAAGTAAGATGGTTTCTCAAAGAGTTTCAGCATATTTTCAATATATACTGTTATATATACCGGGACCAATCCCTAGATATTTGAAATCAGAAATATTGTCATCCCTAGTGTGCACATACATACATATATCACACTTGGTAGAATTTATCACTGTCCTAGCGCAACATGTTCACAACACACCCAATACCATTGTAAAACAATGGATTAATTAATATTTAATGAATACAGCTGTAACAATCACAATACCAAAAACAACCGCAGACACAAAAAGCGCTCAATAAAGCTCGCACACACGAAGAGGCTTTGTTCGTTAACGAACACTCAAATTGATCTGCGCATTCACACAGGCACACAGGTGCACAAGTACCTTTTAATAAAACATAAATCATAACGGAAAATCAAAAGCAAAAAAAAAAAAAAAGCTTTAAAATTTCTGCGACAAAATGCAATCAAATTGAAAATGAAGTAGTTCTGGGAGTGCACAGATGATGTAAGCCAGAAGTCTAACAAACTGACCTCAACAAATTAATCGTGAACGCATAACTAGGAGTTTTAAAAATTTTCGTCTATCGGTCTGTATGTTTGTTCGCGCATCACTCAAAAACTAGTAAACAGAATTCAATGCAACTTTCACCGCTGCATTAGTAGACGTCTGAATTAAAACATTAAATGTTCCTTATTTCTATAACCCTTCTGGTATCGGAGTTGTCGACCATTATATACAACAGGGTGACCCAAAATATGTTAGTACAATATGGGTATCAAACGAAAGGTTCTAATGAGTGCTGCAATAATTGATGTGATAAAGTTAAATATCTCAACGTGTTTTCGAGATGCAATGATGTGCAGTCATTTTTAAAAAGTTATAAAAAATAAACTGGGATCACAGAGTTTCAATTTAAAAAAAAAAATATTTCACCATTCTTGGTATCATTTCGTATTAAAAACTTAGCTTTCCATGACTTAAACAACTCTTAAATCATATCCATATCACACCCGTTATTACAGATACTTACATACATATTTTTTTGTATGTCAATAAAACAGTTGAAAAATTGTCTGAAATAAATTAAATGTGATCAGCTGCGAGGTTGGTTTGTGTGGTCATTTCACCGGTCATTTGTTCGGTCATCAGGTGTGTAAGGACACATTCGCGCTGACAACATGAATAACAAATGTGAGGTTAATTAAAAAAATAATGCATTTTGTCACTGCTATGCAAATGTGTGAGTAGTATTTTTGTGTGTGGTTTTTTGAAAAATCAGAGCATAGGCTGTTTGGTCTTTGTTTTTTTTATACTCAGCTGCAGCAAATCTATAAAGAGGGATTAGTGGCCCTTAAAAATTGATCTTGATGTACATATGCAGTTTCTGCAAGCTTCGTAAGCTATTCTTGAAGACCCGAAAAAGACATTTTTTCACTTTTAATTAGTTGCAAAAAAAAAATTAAAAAAAAGCATCTGGATAATGGACCCTCGTGATGGGGAATGAAAGAAAAAAATTTCGTCTTTGTTGCCAACATCACAGCTGAGTATCCAATTTTTAGTGTCCTCCGCGCTTCCCTTGTTTTAATATCGCAATGTAGACGATCTGTGCAAAAGTAGCCTTGTTTCGATTGCGTTAATATATACCAGGATTTTGAAATTTTAATTTTTATTATTATAAAGTAATTAGTTGATATCACGGTATAATAATGAGTGATTTATGATATGATATACAATTAATTAATTGGTTCTTAAATATATGTGAAATAAATTGGTAATGAATTGAAAATGAAATAAAATAAAATAAAATAAAATAAAATAAAATAAAATAAAATAAAATAAAATAAAATAAAATAAAATAAAATAAGATAAAATAAAATAAAATAAAATAAAACAAAATACAATAAAATCAAATAAAATAAAATCAAATAAAATAAAATAAAATAAAAAATGTTCTATCCCAACGAAAATTCAGAGTATTTCCTTCTCAACTATACTGCACACCTTTTTAAAATTCTTTCCATAACAACTATGTCATCATATCGAAATTTCAGTACCGTTTTTAAGTTTTTTTTTTTTTAATTCAACATGAAAATTTTATTTATTGCTACACCATTTTCAGTTGGATTTTAGAAGGCGCTAATTGGATTTCAAAATAAAACTCAAGCCATGCTTTTTAAATTCCAGCTGACTCTTTCCAAGATCCAACTGCATATGGTGCAGTGTTAGGACTATATGAAAAATGAAACGCCTAAATGTATGCAGCATAAAATTTATAAGTAAATAAATGGGGGAGTTTACGAGTAGGCTGTTTGAGGGCTACTATTTTAGCGTTAGCATTTTTCTTATCTATTTGAAACCTATTAGAATACCTTTTTCGCCAATTTTTTTCCACTAAAATTCAGCTAACACCCCCTTTAAAACCGCCACTAAACAAGTTTATAGAAATTGCATACTTTCAGGCGCTATTTTTTTGTTTGTAACACTCTTGCATACTTCATTGTTCTGTATCGTGTATTAAATGGGTTTTACGTTTCCACTTTTACTGAAATTTAAAAATACAATTTAAAGCCATTTCAAAATTTCAATAAATCCATATTCATTAAAATTTCTACATTTTCATTCAAACATTCAAAATCCTGCTGCTTATTTTGTGTTTTTTTTTTTAATTTAAAAAAAAATTTAATTTAAAGCAATTTACGTTTAGTAAAATATGCATAAAAATGTAGGTATGCATATTCATAAGCCTCGCCATTGCTATTGCAATCATAAAAGAAAACTAGCAAAAATTTAAAAACAGCAAAATCACAAATCCATCAAATAAACGCGCAAAACGAAACTTTTTTTTTTAGTTGCTTTATTTAGTTTTTCAAATCTAGAGTTTACTATGAGATACTAAAATAATTTACACCAACGTTAAAAATATATATTTTTTAAACAAAATGTTTATTGTTATTGTAACCTTTTACAGGTTTAAAGAGCAGGACGCATCCATCCTGATTGACCGATCGTACGTATACAAATACAAAAATTTCAACTTAAATTTAATAAATATTAGTTAAAACTAATACTCAATATATATGCATAGTATTTGAATGGTATTTATTTTAACGCTGGTATGCATTTCAGCTCAATTATTTTTTTTTTCTTCTTCTTTAAAAATAATCATAAAACTGTAAAAAAATGTAAAATGCAAATTTATTAGAAATGCATCGCTGCTTTTTTGTTGTGCTTAACAATTTACAAAAGAAAAAAATGTTTTCGTTTTGTGCACTTGAAGCGCTTTGCTATTTTTAAATAAAGCAAATGTTAATTTTTTTTTTTGTAAATAGGAAACTTTTTTTTTTTCAAAGTGCGCAAAAATAAGCGTTTCGCTATTTGAAATTTTTTATTTTGCAGTTTTTTTTTTGTAGATGTTTTTACATATTCTAAATTTTTTTTTTTATTATGTGTGAAAATTTGTTATGTACTTTGCTGTATGTACATATTTTTTTATGATTGTAACTACATACTAAATATGTAAATATTTGTGTATTATACATTTTTTTAAATACTTAAATAAATTTTATAACAAATCTCAAGCAACATGTAATAAAAGCTAAAGTCGAGTTAGTACCCAGTTGTTGTATCCTTCGTTCTTAAGTCTGCCTTCATCAGGGTTCAAAATGCTTGCAATAAAAACCAAAAGCGCCTAAAATTATGCACCAAAATATTTAAAATAAAGTCATGTGCGAATTAACAAATAGGCTGTTACCGGGACTTAGTCCACTTTGATATTATAGCCTCCTTCTCGCTTACAACACTGCATCTGAACTGGCAAAAATTTCGAAAATTGATCAAGCTCAAAACACTTAGACAAATTTACATATTTTTAGGCGCATGCCTTTGAACACAATGTCGAGCTCTAGAGTCCTCACACACATTTTCCTGGCATTGTTAACATCGGAGATATTCAGAAAATTTATGGCAGGGACCATTAATGAGTCAAAAGAATCCTAAGCAACCGTTTTTAGCATTTTTGTCTATACATATGTCTATATGTTTGAACGCGCATCACCCAAAAACTGTTGAAAAGAATTCAAAACAACTTTCAGCGTTGAATTACTAGACATCTTACTTAAAGTTTGAGACAACTCTAATTTCGATTACTCTAGCGGTTTTGAAGTTATCGCGGTATATGTGGACCTAGGGTGACCAAAACATCGTTATTACAATATGGGTATCAAATGAAAGGTGCTAACGAGTGCTGCAATAATCGATGTGACTAAGTTTAATATCTCGCCTAGTTTTGGAGAAAAATTGATTAAAATGGTAAAAACATGCAAATACATATAAATAATCGGGACACACTACTTCGCCTTCCCCATTTACTTTGACCAAGCCTCTTATAGCTTTGAATTGCACTGAAGTAGGTCTTTAACCTCAGCTGTTTTGTTTACCATTTCCTGTTTAAATACATCATTGCTCATGATTACTCATCATTCAAAAGTACTTCTGAATGCCCGAAACACACACCCTCGACTCGACTTTCTTCGTTAATAATTATTTTTTTTTTTTCATTGTGCTTCAATAAGTATAAACAATGCTGGCAACGAACGTCAGCGAAATACTACATACTTAATTGCGGTCACAACGGAATAAAGCTTTTCACGTTTAAATTGCAGGCACTCAATCAAATTGGAAATTTTAATGTTTGCGATATACACAATTTTTTTCTTTTAGCAGAAATTTCTATTTATTTTTTATACATTTTTATTCAGCATTTAACAGCTGATTTCACTAAGGCAGCTTAAGTGCTGAGTGATTTTTTGTTTGGGTTTTATATGAAATCTTACTGCGAGAAAATAAACTTTTCACTTAAATCTCGATCGTTAAAGTTTAAAATTATTCGCTTGCTAGAGAAATCGATCATTTGACGGTATGAGGGGGTCAGACCCGATATATGTATGTACATATGAAGTTCAATTTTCTATTTGCATTGAATATCAGAGATAACAAGCCTTCTCTTTCTGCGTGAATTCAGCTGCAGTCTACTATGCTAAGCTTTCTGTTCTCCAGCATCGTCTCAATATAAGTTCATCGTAGCTTAGATGTAACTGAAGACAAAAATATCTATTCTCATCTTGTTGTCATCAATGTTTCATACAGCTTTAATTAGAATTCGGACTATTGCTCCACTTGTTATTGTTGCTGTTAACAGTGTTTCATTTTACCTTATGAGCATGATCATACAGTATCCCGTTCAAAGTTGAGCCCGAGTAACTTTAGTTATCCTGGAAACAACTCTTATTTCCTCAGGCCGAGACCTGACCAAGACATTCTAAGTGTTGCAGGATCTACTATCTAGCCAGAGGAGAAATTATTTTATTTTAAAATTAAAAATATTTTTTTTATTAAAACTGTAATTTATATTAGTACAACATTCTTCAAATATCATGAAGATCGTTCCTTAATAGGGTTTTCTCAATATCGCGGCAAAAGCGCCACCTAGTGAGTAAATTTATTTAACAGAAATGCGCGCCCCCTATCGAATCATTCCAGATCCTATATACATATACTTACGATTTTGAAAATTGTCGCGACTTTTAACTATATTACTAAAAATGTACGTAAATATATTTCTAAACGCTCTTGGTGCCAATATTGAAATGTTTTATTATATTTTGCGTTTTTAAAATTTTGGTTTTCTGCCAAATAAGCTGATAAATTTTTATTACAAATGCCTGTTTCGCTTTCTGTTTTTGTTTCGTTTTTAATATTTAAATATTTTTATAAATAAATTTGTATATATTTATGTATTTATACAAATATTTCCACCAAAAATATAAATACCATGTACATTTTACACATAATGCATGTGAATTTTCTTATAAATATGTTTCTTCACTGTACATTTATTGAAATATAGTTAATAACTATCTATTTGCGTATGTAACTTGTAAAATAATTCTTTGAAAAGTTATTTATACTCCAAGTAAAAATTCTACATCAAATCGAGGGTGGAGTGGAAGATCTAGCTTCTTCAAAATATTTTTAAAATTAATTTAAAAGTTTTTTTTTGCACACTCTCTTTAGAACTTGGTTCTAACATATCTATGTATTTAAAAAGAAACTGATAATGATTCCTGAAAAAAACGTATAAGAGATTTATGGTGGTATCTTCGTGGTGGGTGTGTTCTTATTTTAGTCTTAAAAAATTTGTTCAAAAATCATTTAATTTTTTGCCAAAGTCTAATATGTACATATATACATATGTAAAGTGTCTACTAATCTCACCCTATATTCTTCATGTCTCATTGACACAACGTCAAACCGTATTTTTATTTTAGGAGCAACGAAATTGTCTTTTAACGAAATCAATATATGTAGCTGCCAATGTTTTGAGTCTCTTAAAATTTTTACAATACCGAATTTTGCTATGTTGTTTCCCTAACATAGAACGGATCTGTATAAGGCACAGTGCAGTAGGAGCATTTCGCCAGGGACAAGAGATGCATATATCATCTAGTGAAGATTAAAAGATATTTTATTTTCTGCTATTTTTTATTTTATTTTATTTTATTTTATTTTATTTTATTTTTTATTTTATTTTAGTTTTTTTTATTTTATTTTATTTTATTTTATTTTATTTTATTTTATTTTATTTTATTTTATTTTATTTTATTTTATTTTATTTTATTTTATTTTATTTTATTTTATTTTATTCTATTTTATTTTATTTTATTTTATTTTATTTTATTTTATTTTATTTTATTTTATTTTATTTTATTTTATTTTATTTTATTTTATTTTATTTTATTTTACTTTATTTTATTTTATTTTATTTTATTTTATTTTATTTTATTTTATTTTATTTTATTTTATTTTATTTTATTTTATTTTATTTTATTTTATTTTATTTTATTTTATTTTATTTTATTTTATTTTATTTTATTTTATTTTATTTTATTTTATTTTATTTTATTTTATCTTATTTTATTTTATTTTATTTTATTTTATTTTATTTTATTTTATTTTATTTTATTTTATTTTATTTTATTTTATTTTATTTTATTTTATTTTATTTTACTGCGCTCACATTGAGATAGTGGCAGGTGATAAGGGAAAAACGAACACAATACATTTTTCGTATATAGCATCTAAACGTATGCACTGTGCCTAACTAAATCGCATATATATTACTCATACCTCATGGTGTACCATACTTCGTCACATCCCATTTGTTGGCACTACAAAAACCCATAGAAAGACATGACAAATATTATTTAACGAGGTATTTACAAATTTTTATTGCAAACTTTTAAAAGAAAACGCCAACAAAAATGCATATCTTAGCGATAACAACAACAACTAAAAATTGACTGCTAACATCGCACCAAATTTTAGCTATTTTAATTAGATGCACCCAAGTCACGCGTTTCGGTGGGCCTTTGTGTCCTTAGCAGAGCGGAAATGTTAGTCAGCAATTTACATAATAAGATTGTATAGAGATATGTTTAAAATTTAATTTAAGTTATGAGTCTTGAGCTAATAAACTTGCAAAGTTATGTAAAATGGATAGATCGTAGAAACCAATAGCCAAAAAAGGAAAAAAATTAAATTTTTCTAAAAGTTATGCAAATGAAAAAATTCACCTTTCGTCTTTCTTTTATGTTCTGTAAAGCTCATTAGCAGTTAAAAAAAAAAAATGTTATATTTTAATTTTTAGATTTACCAAAATTTTTATTTTTCTTAATTGAAAAAATTAAAGTTCGAAGTGTTTTTTTTTTTTTCAAACCCAAAAATTTTTTGTTTCAAAAATTTAGTTGTGTAAAAACAAAAAATGCAAAAAAAAAAATGGTAAGCATATGGTTGCACTGAATCAGACTACAAATCTGTTGCATTACATTTGCGAGGAATTAGCCATGTTGATACACAAAATGTGGTAAATGAGGTGATGACATATGGTTACTCGAAATATAAAACAATTTTAAATTGCCTACACATATTAAGAGTAGAATAACAAATTCATTCGAAATTTTTCCCTATACGCCATGACTAATAATTTTAAATGAATTTGAGGATTATTAAGTGATTGCTAAATGTTTTTCTATTTAACATAATATGACTAAGCGTCTATAAAATTAGTAAACTATTATCTGGTATTATTGCTGGCGGTCACTGCATGTCGTAAATTTTCTTGATTCATAAGTCAAACAGACTGCGGTGTATAATAAAAAAAAAAATTTAGTAACACGTATTTTTAAAAACTTGGGTTTTCTCAGTATTTCTGTGATAAAAAGAATAAATTGCGTGTCACTCTAGCTCTCTTGGGTGCTGATTTTCCTGCTTGTCAAGTATACGCCATGGCATACCCCTAATTAAACATTACAAAAATTATTTAAGGATTTCACTTAAAAATTTGTCTTCTTCCTCCACTGAGAATTTGTATGCCAAATACTTTTTTTTTTTTCAGTCAAAAAATTGTCAATATATTACGACTAAAAATACAGTATAGTACATAAATTAAAAAAAAAAAATATTTTTTTTGTCACAGTCTAAAGTAAATATTTTATTTTAATTTTTAACATGAATTTTGTTGAAGATAACTTTTGGTTAGTATGAAACAAGAATTCATTAAAACAGACTTTTAAATGGAATAATTTAATTTCTAATAAATTAAATTCTATTGAACATAACTCGGGAAAGTTATGTGTGGTTCCAACCTTTTACTACTATAATTATTACTATTAATAGTTATTAAATGGAAAAAAATATTTGAAGAAGTTTTTTTTTTATAGAATTTTCAATTGTTTCATAATAACTATTTCCAACTAAGTACTCGGATGCTTTTATTTTTAATTAAGTGTTAAACATATTTTTTAAGCTGTAAGCCTAATTTGGAATATTTTTTGAATTAAAGTGAAAATAATTCCGCTGGTTGCATTTCATCAAGGTTCCCATTTAAAATTTTTATAATGCAGCTTTACATTGGATTGATAATTTTGATTTATTGTTTATTGTATTGTTATTATACAGTGCATTTCTAAATTTATCAAACGTACTTCAATGTAGTTAGTTATATTTCAGAACTAGTAAAATAGACTTCAAAATAATCAAACTTTTTTCAGAGATCATACAAATTTTTTAAATAGGAAATTGTACGATTTCTCAAATCCAATTGACTATTCTGAAAACCAGTTTACGAGCTCTGAGGTTCAACTGACAGTTCTGAAATTGTGTTACGACATCTGAAGTACACTTGACTATTCTGAAAAAGATATTACAACTTTTGAAGCTCAACTGAATATTCTGAAATAAATTTTACGCCTACCGAATTTCAATTTACTATTCTGAAATACATTTCACGTCTTCTGAATTACAATTGATAGTTCTGAAATCGACTTTACTGCTTCTAAAATGCAATTGCCATTTCGCCACTTCTGAAGTGCAATTGACTATTCTGAAATAGATTTTACAGTGAGTAGAACTAAAATTTTAATTATTTAGCTTTTAATTATGAACAACCCTAATAAATTTAGTACACATATTAATAATAAATAAAACAACTGCAGCAGCTGCATATACACGCCATTAATGAAAAAAATCATAACTCATCAGTGGCATCGTTGGCTAGTGCTTTCGTGCAAATACGATCAAGCTCTGATATGCTCTACTTACAAACGTAAATACATACATACATGCATATGTGCTGCAATACGAATGCAATGAATTGTAACTGCAACAGTTATACAGTATCTATGTACATACATGCATACATATGTATGTACGTAAGTGAAATTTGTTGACGTGATATTTTCTCCGATAATATTGAAATCTACATACACAAACATACTTGCATAGGTACAATTTAAAAACACATTCGTATGGGTTTTTTTGTGTTTCGTGTATGACGATTTGCGTGTGACGATAACAAGTGACAAAATTTAATTAATTAAATATCAACGAGTACAAGGACGCATTAAAATGTAGAAACGTAAATATAAAATCTACGTACTTTCCTTATAACATACGCTCGCATAGGCAAAACCATTTTTGATTCGTTTTAACACAGCAATACAAACATGAAATTCTATTGAAAATCTTTGAGATATTTTATCTGTTTACGGTGATTATACATCTTTAGATACAGATTTGATGCCTGCATGATAGCACGTCTACAAATATATAACTTATGATATGCGTTTCTCAAGTACAATTAGCTACTGTGAAATTCACTTTGCGACTTCTGAAGTTCAGTTGACTATTCTCAAATCCATTTTACATCTTCTGAAATACAATTGATTTTTCTGAAACCCACTTCACGGTCTCTGAACTAGAATTGACAATCTGAAATCGACTTTACGACTTCTGAATTACAATTGACTATTCTGATATACATTTTACAACTTCTGAAATGGAATTGACAGTTCTGAAATCGACTTTATGAATTCAGAAATAAAACTGACTGTTCTCAAATCCATTTCACGACTTCTGAAATACAATTGACTGTTCTCAAATCCAATTCACGACTTCTGAAATAAAACTGACTGTTCTCAAATCCATTTCACGACTTCTGAAATACAATTGACTGTTCTCAAATCCAATTCACGACTTCTGAAATATAATAGACTGTTCTCAAATCCAATTCACGACTTCTGAAATACAATTGACTGTTCTCAAATCCAATTCACGACTTCTGAAATATAATTGAGTGTTCTCAAATCCAATTCACGACTTCTGAAATATAATTGACTGTTCTCAAATGCAATTCACGACTTCTGGAATAAAACTGACTGTTCTCAAATCCAATTCACGACTTCTGAAATACAATTGACTGTTCTCAAATGCAATTCACGACTTCTGGAATAAAACTGACTGTTCTCAAATCCAATTCACGACTTCTGAAATACAATTGACTGTTCTCAAATCCATTTCACGATTTCTGAAATACAATTGACTGTTCTCAAATCCAATTCACGACTTCTGAAATATTATTGACAGTTATGAAATCCTCTAAGCTACTTCTGAACTACAATTGACGATTTTAAAATTGTTACATTCACATGGGAGATAAAGCAGAATGAGAAAAGAAATGTCAAACATTTGGAGTAGTCGGAAATAGGCCTTCCACCCTAGACCTTTGCAGCGCATTAACTAAAAGTGTAAGCTTCATTGTGGCGAGGCACCAAGAAGTAATTTAATTTAAATTAATTTAAACACATTTCCAAATATTTCTTTCTTGGTGCTGCGGTCTGAGCACATACAATTTCCTGGAACAAATTTATTCCCAAATTCTTTGCAAAACATGTCTCATCTGCATGAGTGCGAAATTTCACACTAAAGAAACATGATAAAAGTCACGAACACCACTAACATACATACTATAACATAGCCGCAAAACTCAAATTTTAATTATAAAAAACTGTCAGTGCTAGCAACAAAAGCAAATAAATAAAATAAAAAATTCTAAAAATATCAACAAAACATGCGCCTACTCGATGTGTGTTGGAAATCAGCAAAAGTACAACAATAAAACAATTTAATAATTCCTTGCTTGCTTAATTGTTATGGTAGGTAAGTGTAGGAATCTCATTGAAATAAATGTACACATAGATACTACAAAACAAAATAATTAAACAACAACAGCAATAACAACAATAACAACAAGAAAATCATGTGTTTCTAGATAACAACTACAAGAATGAATGCTTACTGACAAACGCAAGACCTACAAAAACAAAGCAAACAAAAAAAAAACAATACAATTTTGTTGTAGTCTGACTTAGTACGTCTAGTCTAGTGGGTGTGTACTTTTTGAGTATTAGTAAAAATGAAAATAAATAATTACTCCAGCCGCCGGGCAATGGCAAGTCTACTAAAAAAAAAAGGTAAAAATAAACACAAATTCAAAACAAACAAATTGCGCAACTTTGCAAGAGTAAAAACACTGCAAGGCGTTAAAAGAGTGAGACTAATTAGAAGAGTTGGAAAGCTAATGACAGCGAGCAAATCTAGTACATTGCTTAGTACGAGGGCTGTTATGGAAGTTTTTTGAATGGCGCTCAATCTCTAAAATCACTGAAAGTTCTTAGCAATAGTTTAAAAAAAAAAATTCCAATACTTGTTACAGTTCAAAAAACAATTGGAAATCATTTCAGTGTAGTTTTGAAACTTTTTCGGTGCCCCTCGTAAATTTTTTAGAAGTAATTTTCGATATTTGTGGTTTCAGTAATACTTTCGCATTGGTTCTGATAGTTTTTTATATTAAAAGGAGCTGTATCTTCGAAGCTATATCTAAATTTAAATAGATCATTTTCGAATATTTTCCCTTAGCATCACCTTAAAACTATTTTGATTTCGGGTTTTAAGACTACTATAGGAACACTTTGGCTTTATTTCGGAGTAAATTTGTATACGTTTTGGCGTAACTCTTCTTCTTTCATCAACACCTTGGTATAATTTTTCAATAACTTCAGTATGTTTCGGTATAGTTTTGACACTATTTTTAATATACGCTATTTCATGACAGATTTTCCAAATAGTTTTCGTATGGCTTCAGGGTCATTTAAGAGTTATTTTCAAAACCATTCTTGGTTGTGATCTGCTCAGGAAAATTAAGGAATGTTCCCGACTTTTAAGACTTTTAGAAGAGCAGCTGAGGCTTACGAGTCTTTTAAGGCTTTCCTAGGACTTTTATCATATATAGATTTTGTATATTTTCGTTTTGACTTTGTTATCATTTGGTTACTACTCTTCGTCTGGATCAAGATCATGTCATCATTTTAGACAAGTTTTTTTTTATCTATTCGGATCATTCCAGAATGATCTCCAAACATTTTTCGGCGTATTTCGGATCATTTTTCGTTTCTTTGTAAGTCTTTTCCTAACCTAACTTACTTTGGGTTTTTAACTGATATTTCCGAAATTGCTTCAGACCAATTTAAGACTTCTTCGGATGATTTCAGGATCGTGTAAGAACAGAATATTTCCGACAAATTCGAAGACCGATTGTGTTTAATCCAGGAAATCAGCATTTAGAATTTGTTTCTAAGACATTTAAAGAAAAATTTTCTTTGCTTCTTTTGCTTAGAAACTGTTTCTGAGTAGTATTCTAGCTCTGTCTAGTGCCATGATATGTTGCCCTGAGCAGTATCGCTAAGGTGAAAAAGCCCATTGGCAACCCTTGCATTTGTGATGATGAGTTCGATAGTTCTGTATATGATTTTGAAATAAATGTCGATGATGGCCATGATGATGATTATAAATAATAATGATTATGATGCTGATGACAATAGTAGTGATGATGATAAAGGTGATAATGATTATAGTTATGATGATGATGATGATGATCATGATGATGATTGCGGTTGTGCCAATACAATACATTCAAGCGTTGAAAATGAAAAATTATTTGCTAAAGAAGAAAGCCGACAAGAAATTGCTCATAGCAAATATATGATGCAAACATATTTATATACATACATACATACACACACACATACTCTGCATGAATTTTGCTTTCGCTTATTTATTGAGATCGGCGTTGTGGAATATTCAGCCACAGCTCGCGTAGAAAACACAATTTTTTGTTCAGTTTCAATTTTGTAGGAAAAACGTTGAGACGACGCTCTGCGATACTCAAGATTTTTTTATTTATCTGCACGCGTGTAGAGCAGAGCAAAGCACAACCAAACAAAGTGAGGCCGCATGGCCGCGGGAAATTTCAAAATGTCAAATTAACAAACGCATTACAATCGGTGAAATACAAAAACAACAATAAAAAAAACGAATAAAAAACACATTTTTATTTACTGCGGTAAAAAAGGGTTATGCTAAGCGCGTGAGCTCCCGCTGTGAAAAGCATTAAAAGCAAGACTTTTTACGTGAAAATTCTGGCATGTAAAAAATGTGCGTAGCACAACAAAAACAAGCAGCAACATACATA
>OX608081.1:7252206-7279706 GCA_951509765.1 Sphenella marginata | reverse complement strand
GAACATAAAGTTTCGAGAATTTTGAAAAACCCTGATTCATTTTAAATTGACAAAAACCAATTACTCAATAATCGATCGAGATAAAACGATATGAGACAAGACGATTTTCATAGAAACTAATCGATTTTTTCTTACATTTATTTATACCTGCTCGGTTCGAAAAAATTGATGAATTAATTTAATAAACTTTCGGTTTTTTTTCGATTGATTTCAAATGTGTAAGGCTCAAAATCGCTTCATTTAATATCGATGTTTGCAATTAATAAAATCGCTGTAAAAAATCGATAACTAAAAAAATAATCGATTAAAAATAAAAATCGATTATTTATTTGCAACTATAATTAATTCAATTTATTTATTTTTAAAGCTGAAACTTAAATCCGATTCAGTGCTGAATTAGATAACTTTTTTGGCTAAAATTATTTTCACTTTTTATTGCGAATTAAATATTTTTCAATGTTTTTGAGCATGTTTCACGTTACTACATGCTTTGTAAATAGTTTTTTTTTTTTCATTTGTAGAACAAAATTGTAGAGCATATATTTTCATTTCCTTTACTAATTTCCACAACAACAATATTTCGTTTCTTTTAAAATTTTGCTAAAAATTATTTTTGTTTTCCCTTTTACTTGCAGCCATGGCGAGGATCTTATTGTGACACCATTTGCCCAAATCTTGGCGAGCTTACGTTCAGTACGCAACAATCTTTTAAGTCTGACAAATGTGCAAGCTTCCAATAAGTAAGTATGCGTGCGCCTCAAAGCACACAACGCACACAAAACTAACAATTTTTTGGATATTCTAAATATTTTAATGCATAAATGTATACAATTTTCTTAAACGTAACATTTTTTTAAAATTGTGTTTTTTTTTACTAATGACCCCTTTGCATTCCCCGATTAATAAATTTGATAACAGCTTTTGCTTATTTTTTTAAAAATTTACTAAATCTAAATGTATTTATATATGTATGTACACCCTGTTCGCCAGCTAAGACCAGGGTCCCCATTAACTACTAACGTCGAAGGTCCCTTAGTCTCACGTAAACCCTCGTCGGCAAAAAATCTGCCGTTACGTAGTCCAGAAAAATGCTACCAGCAATTTCGATGTTTCCACAATTAGTGCTGCCAACATACCAAACTAAGTTCGCGTCAGCTCTACTTAATTTCTGTACGAAAGTCAGCTGTTTGTTTATTTTGTTGAGGGCACATCAAAGCAGAAATATATTTCAATTTGCGTATTTTAGTTAAATAATCGCTTAGACGTCACTCTGATGAAGTGCTGCCAAGTTACGATAATTCGAATTTTCGATTGAATGCCGTGATGTCAAAATAAAGCGCATAGCATTTTCCTCGACGAAAAAGTTCCATGGCAATCAATTATAAGCACAATTACATGACTCACAGGGTTCCTTTACACCTGAATTCAATCCAAATCGAGAGTACGAAAAATGAAGACGTGCATGAATGAATGGCTTAAGTCGCTTTGTTGTAATCATGAAATTCATAGAAAACGGAAGATCTTATCATACCTTATCATTTTCCGAGAACTAAAGAAGTTTAAGCAATTTCTTAAATGATACTTTTTCTTGGAAACAGATGCTGTTCATTAGACTGTACCACAATATAGATATTTTTTAAAGTATCTATATATGTAGCCTCAATCAAATGCGCGTTCATTTTTTTTTTTTTTTGTTTTTGAGGTTAAGGCCAACCTCCCAATCTGTATAACACTGGAACGATACGTCATAAAAAATTGTTATTGAAAACTTTTTGAAAGCTCAACAATTTCCTAGAAAACTAAATATGTGAAGCTAAAGTACTTTTTCAGCTGTTTTGAAAAAGAATATCTAGGTATTTTTATGCCAAAGAGTAACATTGTCGATTTAAATAAAATTTGGTGAAGACTTTCCATTTTTCCATGTAACGAAGTTCCGCTAAACCGAAGAAATACCATTTTTTTTAAATTTAGGAAGTTACTTAAGTTGAAACAATAAGCATTGTGACTTTCAAGATACCTAAAGTTTGAAAAAAAAAATATTTAAACAAAACTGTAAATTTCTAATTTTAGAAAATTTGCACTTTTTAATATTTTGTATCATATTCTCATATATCTTAATATATCCTGAAACGTTCAAAAAAAAAAATTTTTTATTCAAAAATATAAATTTTTAATTTTTTTTTAAAAAAAAGTATCTTTCTTGTAGAGTTCAATTAGCACAAAATTACCCAATTTAGATAAGTGAATTTTTTTTGTAACTAACGAAATGTAAAAAAAAATATGCTTGAAAATTTTTTCCAAAATTTTTTTTTTAAATATCTAAAAAGATTTTTAAAAAATTATATTTTTTTAAAACAAGCAAAAACGTTCTGAAATTTTAACCCTCATTGGGGGTATAATTCAAAAAAAGTTTAACTTAAAACATAATGGCGAACTTAAATATTTTCGATTTTAAAAAATTAAAAATTTTTAAATTATTTTTTTTTTTATTTTTTTATAACGCGTATCCTCCTTGAAAGCGTTAAGGTTAATTTTTCAAGTTGAGTATTTCCGAAGTATTGAAAAAATAAACAGAAGAATTGATTACATTTCACAATTACTGTGGACTGTAATTGTAATGGTACTGAATTTATCCAGCTCTTGTGGTAACAAACATGCCCGTTATTTTCTGGGATAACGGCTTCCCCCCATTTGGCGGGTGCATGAACCCCGATTCGTTTGTGTGAAAATTTTGAATTCAGTGTAGTAAAATTTCTAGTTGTTCGACGTTTTAACTTCATCCATGCACGTTTTCAAATGCGTCTCTAGAGAAGTACTAACAGTTTTGATCTATTTTATTATATAAATGTAGTGTAAAATGTTTAACAAAAATCAGTTTAACCGTATATCAATCCCCTTTTTCAATTTCGTAATTCCGTAATTAAATTGCGTGTCGAATATTTTAAATATTTATAACTTATAACCAATTTTTATATAAATATTTACGATAGTATTTTTTTTTTTTTTTTTTGAAAAATCCATTTTTAATTATAAATGTTGTGTATCACAATTTATAGCAAATTTAAAAAACAAAAAAACCACAACAAATATTTACTTTGTTTTTTGATATATATTTTTTCTCTCTGTCTTTTTTCTCTTTCTCTTCCTTTTTACGATCCATCCCGCACTTTGATGTCAACAAAATATGTGTATTTACTTAAAACATACAAACACACATGAATGCATTTTGAAAACATTAAAATATACATAAAAAAAATATAATCACACAAAATTTGAAATATTTTGACATGGTCCATTGCGAAAATTTCCCACAACGAAAACATATTTCACAACAAACACAAATACGAAACAAAACAAAATTTACAAATATGTAAAAAATCAAAACAAATATGTGTTTTGTTGTTGCAAAACCGCAAACGTATACGTATAACAATAACTGCAACAACAACAATAATCATCGAATGAAATTCATAACAACAAAAAAAAAACGAATAAATTGTCAAACTAACCTCAAAATGTTGCTTGTTTTTGCTTTCCTACTAATTACATAACTACTTTCGCCACTAATCTCTCTCTCTTTAACATTCATTCTTACTAATCAAATAAATTTCCGCCACGTCATTTTCCTTGCTTCTCCTCTCTTTACCTTTTCACATTTCCATCTGCTTTTATTATAACTCTCCATTGTTCCTGCTTGTTTCTTAAACAAATGTTTGTCATCACTTTCGTCCTTGTTGTCCTTGTTATTGTTATTGTTGTTGTTGCCATTGTCATGGACATTGCCTTGATATTCTTAATGCTGCGTGTTTGTTGTGCTTTTTCGTTTCGTTTGTTCTTTTTTTATTTGTTAAACACAAAATTCTTTGGCTCATGCTTGTGCGTGTGTGTGTGTGCGTTTGTTTTTGTTTTATATATACAAATTATTTTTGGAACAAATAATTAATACAAAAAGATCCAGGCGCCCAACACAATCGTCCAGCGCGGGACGTGCTGCTGCTGCAGCCGGTGTACAATTGTTGCAGGGTGATGAATCCTATACGCGCTTGGCTACGGACACAATCGAAGAATTGGATTGGTGTTTGGACCAGTTGGAGACCATACAAACACATCGCAGTGTCTCGGATATGGCATCGCTCAAGGTGAGTTTCGAAATCAAAATTTTAGTCATTTCTCGGTTCTCCTTCGTTCATCATCCCATCGCCCTCTGTTTCTTATTCCAACTTATTTTATTTTTGATACGCTATAACCCCATTCTTTTATCTTTCCATTTTCCTTCACAAACTCTGCTACATATAACCATCCCTACTACTTTTCATCTTCCTTTTGCTCGTTACCATTCTATTATTTTTTTTTATTCCTTTTTCGCTTCACCTTTCTATATATCAAAAAGTTATTCAACTGAACTAGGTTTGCACTTTTTTTTTAAGTTTGAATGACGTTCATGTCAACCTTTGATCATCTACGCATTGTCCTTAGCAACCTCTGCCCACATTTCTTCAAACTCATTCTTATCTTAATTTCGTATTTTATTACATAAAATCTGCTTTACTAATGTTTATTTTATTCTTTTATTTTCATCTGTCGTCTTTTCACAGTTCAAGCGTATGCTCAATAAGGAGTTATCACATTTCAGTGAATCGAGCAGATCCGGCAATCAAATCTCCGAGTATATTTGTTCAACATTTTTGGGTAAGCATTGATATATATGTCCTTGCGTATGTATACTACCTTTTTTCCTAGCAATATATTGAAATCATTAATTCTATGACAACAGTTAATAAGAGCTTAAGTTTCTTATTTTTAATTCTTCAGTAACTAGAGCGCTTTGAAATCCAAAAGTATACCAAGAATTAGGGTTGAGTTATTTTGAAGCGAAAATTTCGGGACCATTTTCAGAAAGGTGCTCGATTATTCAAGAATAATGTTATAGGTAATAAAAAGGTGGTGAGTTCTACATCGCCTAAGAGGCTGAACATGAGCCTGAGACCTTCGGTAAAGCATTCCACGACAGAATGGTAACCCCGTTTGGTTAAACATATGTATTTAGTTCAAATCAGGCCATACAGACACTGTGTGACCCTCGATGAGAGTCTTAAGAGTAGCAATAACAACATGACCACTAATCCAATAATCAGCTGCTGCGTAGTTCATAACTTTTGCCTTTATAAAAACAAAATTTGTATAATAACAATAAACATAAATTTACAACGAAAACCCCCAACCAGCTGACTGCCACTCATGAATTGACGTTATTTGCGCTTCAAGTTCCTCAATCATTACAAACAATTCAAGAGCAAAATTACAAATTGCAAAAAGTGTAATAAAAAAAATCTTACTTAATTCTTTTGAGAGCTTCAATTTAATATTTTCAGCTTTGCTTTCCTATTTCATCTATTTCCTTTCACAAAGTCTACTTGTTCGCTTTTTTTTGCAATTTTGAATTAAATTTTCTGCATGCTGTGAGTTATTTTTAATTTAAAATTTAAATTAAGAATTTGAGGGTTTTGTTATCTATGGTAGTGGATTTGAAGACACACACACACACACAATCAACACTTGGCGGGCACAAGTCAATTTGCATACAAAGACGGATTAACGGCAATAGCATTCAAGCGGGCACTTAAACGTTGAGACTGTTATGTATCATACTTAGTGGCCTGTAGGAACAATGGATGAATGTGCCATGCCAGCCATGAATAATGATGAAATGACAATTAACTTATGCATTATGATGGTGATGGAATTTTTTAAATAGTTAAAAAAATAAAAAACTCAGAATTTTTTTGAAGTACCCCCTATTGCAGAGTGGCTTCCGAAAACTCTATAAGTGACCAAAAATTCAATAGATTTTCAGCCGTGATAGGGCGTTTTCCAATAAAATGCTTCGATATTGGCGTTCTTCAAACCGATTTTGAAATTTTAATTTGGATGATTTGCCACTCGGCCATCAATTTTTTCAAACAGACTTATTATGGAATGATTAGTAATCAATAACCGGTTTCATGATTTTTTTTTTTTTTTTTTTTCAAAAGCCTACAAATAATTGTTGAAGATTCTATTTTAAAAGAATATATAATGATTATTTTCGAAAACAATTAACAAAAATTTAATCAATGAAATCAAAAAAAATTAAAATGATCTAAAATAAATAAAAGTAATCAAGTTCAAAAGAGAAATAATCAAAAGTATTTAAAAAAAAAAAAAACAATCTAAAATGATCAAACCCATAAAAAAATCAATCATATTGCATTCAAAAAAAAAAACAAAAACCAAAAATAATAAAGAAAAATAAAAATAATCCAAAGTAATCAAACCCAATAAAATAATCAAAAGTAATCAAAAACAAGAGAGATATAATCTAATGTAATTAAAACTAATAAAATAATGAAAAGTAACAAAAAAAATAAAAATAATCTAAAATAATTTAAGGTAATGAAACCCAACAAAATAATCAAAAGTAACAAAAAATAAAAAAATAATCTAAAGTAATCAAAACCCCCAAAAAAATATGCAAAATAATCAAAAACAAAAGAAAAATTATATTTTTATTTTAATTACTTTTAGTATTGCTGCTGTCCGTATTGCATTCAAAAAAGAATCACAGAAAATACAAAAATATATTTAAAAAAAATAAAGATAATCTAAAATAATTAAAAGTAATCAGAACCAATAAAATAATGAAACGTAATCAAAAACCAACCAAAAAAATGCATGGTTTTTGATTATTTTCGATGTTTCTGAGAAAAAAAAGTATAGTATAAAACGATCTAACTGATTCCTAATAGGAGTACCACTTCTCAATCATTCATTCTTATCAGTAGCTATTGATTTCCCGCTGGGTTCAAGCCACTCACATCATTCTCAATCAGCTGGTTGGCTACTAGAATGAATTGATGTAATAAATACGTACAGAGCACAGTCAAAAAATGAAATGTAAGTTGAAATAAGACAAAAAAATAGAAACGTGCTTGCACGTTCACCAGCGGCCGCAAGACTACTTAAACTTTTGAACTTTGACCACATTGTTGCATAAGTTTGGGGGGGCGTCAAAACCAATTTCACGTCGAATTAAGGAATAAACATTTGTTTGTGAGAAATTTGTTGAAAGGGAAAATACAAAGGAGTTTTAAACTATTTTGAATACAAAAGTAAGAATTCGAGAATTGCTCAAAGTTTGCCTTTTAAGTTATTGATATTAATTTAAGAATGTCAGAAATAACTGCGCACTTCCAACTTATTACATTTTAGAGAGTAAGATTTTTAGTTGAATGAGAAGAGGTATGATAAAGTTGAGTCGCATTTTGTGTTGTCGGTATGCAAATCTGAGTATTTACTTTTGCGTACAGCTAGGGCGGCGTCGTCTATATACATATGACAAGAGTATGGTAACATATTTTTAGGAGATTTATTTGGGAGTGAGCCTGACCTTAACTCAAGTTGGTCTCGTTGTCCTTCTGAAGAACTTAGTGTGGGTTTCAAATTTTCTCTAACATTACAGGTTGTCTTTTCTCCCCTCCACATGTCGCTCTTATTCTTGCCTTGCGCCTTTTGCTCTTCCCTTGCATCTCCCTAGTAATTTGCTTATCCCTATAAGCTTACTCTTCTTCCCCTTTTCTTTTTACCGCTGCTCAGTTCCCATTCCTTTCCGCTTTCCTGTTCTTGTTACTATTTTATTGTTTTCACTGTTCCTATTCCTATTCCAATTCCGATTACCATTCCGATACCTATTATTATTCTTTTTATTTTCTTTTTTTCTTTTCCTATCTCTAATTCTACCCCAATCGCTATCCCTTATACTCCTCCTTCCTTAACGTTCCTTTGTCTTTCCATTTTGCTTTTTCTTTTGGATTTTCTCGTCCTATACTTCTACCCATTCCCCTTACTATTCCTCTCCATGTTCCGTTTCCTTTATCTTTTCCTATATCACTTCACTTTTCTTTTCCTTGCTTCTTCCTATTCCTCCGCCTTTTCGTCGCCATCTTCCGCTTCATATCCCACTCTGGCCCTTTCATATATAAATATATAGGACTCTATACCAAATATTCGAAAGCTTGCTTAAATAGCTACGAAGATATAACCCATTTAACGTTTCCATCGAGGGATGTGGCGCCACCGACCTTTCCCTAGTTTACACAGATTGATTCATGAAACACTTTCATCCAAATAGCCCACATTTAAAGGAAGTGAAATTTTATAAAGTAATTTACATTTTATTCGATAGTTGGCGGACTTACTCGTTACCCTTAACCCATTACTGACCAATGTTACATATATGCAACATTCCAGGCGAACTGCGAAACTGCGAGCGAAAATAAAATTTTGGTTTTATTAATTTAATGATACTACAAAAATACCAACAAAACTTATTCACTTTGAGTTTTCTTTCAGTAAAGGGTTAAGCATCAAAAATTATTCAACAATTTTCTATGTAATTCTTTATTCTAAAATATTTCCTTTTTCTTCTTCTTCTTTTAACATTTATAATTACGTGCGCATTCAACGTAATTTTCAAACGTTCCACTTGATCACATTCTATTTATATTAAGGATAATAGAAAACTTCCACGTAAAACCAATTTATTCCGCTGGCATTAGCTTCACTGCATTTTAAGCACCTGCTACAACAGAAACATTTCAATGTATGTGTGTGTTTGTATTTTTTATCCCCACCGTAAGGAAGTTGCTCATTGTGTTGACAAGAAAAGCTATTTAAACTACCCGAAATTAATTTTGAACCTTTTTTCGTATTTGGGTCATTTGTGTCTCTTTTATTAACGACTTGCTTCCAAGCTCGCACTTCTTGTTTGGGGAGGGTTGTGTTCTTTATTGTGACAATTTTACTTGCATTCTTTTTGGCGTTGTGGCTGCGCAATTATTTTGTGTGGTAAGGGCAGTGATGCCAGCTTTAATTATTTTATCCCGTTTCCCGATTTTTGTATTAAAAAGGGGACAATTTTTTGGTTAAATCGGGGGTGAAATTTTAGAAATCCAGGGTCCTCTGCAGGAAAAATTTTTAATTTTTCACAGAATTTGTAAAAAATTTTCAAGTACGCAGTTTTTAAGACCAAAAAATTTTACTAAAAAAAATGTAGTACCGAAATTTCACAGAATTTCTGTAACATATATTCTACAGATTGCCACAAATTTTCTGGCCTACAAAATTAAAAATTTTTCATGCGTTGTAGGGAAGAAATCACTAAACACCCTCGACGAAAAAAATGCTGGAAATTCAGCGAAATATTTAAAGAATTGTAAATTTTTAAACTTAAATTGATTGGACTGCGAAATATCATACTTCTAGAAGTTCTGCCAAATAAATTTTCATATTTAATGGCAATTTTTTTAAATTTTAATGAATTTTCTTTAATTTTGTGTAAACTTAGAAATTTAATTTTATATGGATTCTATTACAAAATTCGCTAATTAAAATTATTAAAAACACGGCTGCTTTTAAAATCATCGAAAGTTAAACAATTTCATTTCACTACTAACATATTGCACACAACTGTACATAACTTATCCAAATAATTTTTAACAAAATTACCATACGATAAATTTTTCACGCCAAAAGCTGCATAAATACCGCAACATACAACAACACATTTTCGCACAAATTTGTTACAACAAAACATATTTTTCAATATTTCACTTACTTAAAAATATGTGCTGAATTTGGTTTTAGTCAACTTGAACAATTCCCCTTTGGCAAAATATATTTCATATGGCGTTCTTGTTTACCGAATTTGTGCCAGAATATTTGTATTGTCAGTTAATATTGTAGTACAACCGCCTTTGATGTTGTTGTATTTGTAACATATTTGCCTTGGATGCGCGTTGCTACAGAAACCACAAATCAAATCAAATGCGATTTAACATACATTTAAGTGCGTGTGTATATTGATCAAAGCATATTTACCCAATGTATTTAGAACAGTGCTGTCCAAAATGAAAAATGTGAGTGTATGAGTGAGAACGAGAGAATGGGAGCAGACCAGTGGGAAATTTAAACCAAAATAACAACATTGAAAATTTGGAATGTGTTAGACTTTCAGATAAAAAATTCAAGGATGTTACTTGAATGAACTTAGAATGAACGAATATTTTCTTACACAGACCCTCCCATCAACATTTTTATTTTCTTCGCTTCTTAGCATAAGCAGCAGCTAGCTAAATCAACTCTTTGGGAAAAATTGCTACACCTACCGACAAATACGTGCATCTCCCTCTCACAATTTTGTTTGCCGTATGTGTTGTTGTATGTGTGTATGTTGGATATGTAAATTTTTCAGTCCATTCAGGTTGATTTAACGGTTTCCTTGTAGTGTGTTCCCATCTAAATTGTTTTCACTTATACAAAATTTCTATCTCATGCGCTTCCGCGACAAATATGTATGAGTTCGAAGCAAGACACTTGAGTATTCTAGCTCTCGAGATTAAAACTACTGAATTGCATCAACAAAAATATTAGGCCGAACCAAAAAAATTAAGTTTTTATATAGAAATTATATATACAAAAAATTCAGCATATTTTAGTTTTTATAGTCAACTGGGAAAGAAAAAAATGTTCCATGAAAAGAGTTCTGAAACTGTAGAACTCGATTAAAAAACTTAAAAAAATTAATGAACATTTTTTTTTTTTTTAACTCAAAAACTCATATATTTGAAGAAAACAAAAAACACCCTTCTGCAAATTTATAGATAAGACGAATTAATACAAGGTGGTATTATCCCATCAGCTGATTGCTACTTTTTTCTCAAATTTTGACATTACACATTTTGACATTAGTCCTACGAATTACAAAAACAAAGTATATTGAAAATGTATGGATGTGTGTTTGTAATTCAGCTAGCTTCCACCTTCTATTAATTCGCCTTGTTTATAGATATCTTTAGATACATATGTATATCATAAGTATAGATACTACCAAAAAAATTTAATCCAAAAATTAATGTCGAACTTTCAATTCTTTTCGATTTTGAAAATTCAAAATTTTTTCTATTCTATTTCTAAATTCTTGTTATCCCCTAGGAAAGTTATAAAGTTCATTTTTTGACCTCAGCAGTTTCCGAAATATTTAAAATATAGTACATACTAATGAAAATAGAAAAACAGCAAAAAAATGTATTTTGAATTCGCATAACTTTTGGAATAAATTATTTCTTTGGCAGAACTTCGTTTTGTAGTAAAAGGAACTTCAAATTCTTCGATTTTGAGAAATCGAAAATTAGAAATTTAAATTAAATTTTTTGAAAATATTTTTTTTTTGTTTTATACCGCTAAGTACTCGCAAGATTCCACTATAGCTTTAAATTTCAAAGCGCTCTACTTAAAAACTGAATAAAAATTACTTGATGAGCTTTCAAAACTTTATCATGATCCAACTATAATATGTCGTAGCAGCTCGACAAACAAAATCCAATGCATTTGTTTTTGTAATTTGTAAAAAAATAAAAATCAGCTGGCCTATCAACACGACCTGTATTATTGGATCATGACCTATGTATATCATACTCAGAATGGATATGTTTTACTCATCACATAATATCATTTGAATTTCAATAATTTTATTTAATTTCAATTTCAATTTCACTTGCAGACAAGCAACAAGAGTTGGATCTACCATCGATGCGCGGCGAAGATAATGCCGAACCACTTAGCATGCTACAACAACATCAGCGTTGTCGTTCGCCACGTGGTGGTCCACCCATGTCACAGATATCAGGCGTGAAACGACCACTCTCCCATACGAACTCGTTCACGGGCGAACGTTTACCAACATTCGGTGTGGAGACAGTACATGAGAATGCGCTCGGCACACTGTTGGGCGACATTGATACGTGGGGCATTGATATATTTAAACTTGGCGATTTGAGCGCCAATCGTCCGCTCACCTGTGTGGCATATACTATATTTCAGAGTAGAGAACTATTGACCAGTCTTATGATACCACCGAAAACTTTTATTAATTTTATGACTACTCTGGAGGATCATTATGTTAAAGACAATCCGTTTCATAATTCACTACATGCGGCCGATGTGACACAAAGTACAAATGTACTACTTAATACGCCAGCGTTGGAGGGTGTATTCACTTCATTGGAAGTGGGCGGAGCATTATTTGCAGCTTGTATACATGATGTTGATCATCCTGGTTTAACAAATCAATTTTTAGTTAATTCAAGTAAGTAAGATAAGGTTGAATTTATAATCGGTTTACGCTTTTTACTAAATACGATATAGCATAACTGGGATCTGACCTGTGTGCCTTAAAGTATGCTTCAGCATGTTTCATATGTATTTATATATTGCATACTTTTAGGCACTATTTTTATATAGCAGATTTTAATGATTACCTTTTCTCCCTCTCTCTTCCAGGTTCCGAATTAGCCTTAATGTATAATGACGAATCTGTTTTGGAAAATCATCATTTAGCAGTTGCCTTTAAATTATTACAAAATACAGGATGTGATATATTCTGTAATATGCAAAAGTAAGTCAATATTTATGCAATCCACCTAGTCGAGCTATGGGTTTAGAGATGGGTGAAACATTCTAAGCCATTTTAATTAATACTTACATACATTTATTATTAACTTTCATTTCAATTCTAGGAAACAACGCCAAACATTAAGGAAAATGGTTATTGATATTGTTTTGTCAACGGACATGTCCAAACACATGAGCCTGTTGGCAGATTTAAAGACTATGGTCGAGACGAAAAAAGTCGCCGGCTCCGGTGTGCTATTGCTGGACAACTACACCGATCGTATACAGGTAGTTATGTGAATAAAATACTTACTATTATGCTTAATTTGTACAGTTTTCTTAAGGCTTATATTATATGATACTATGCTATAGGGATAAGGGGCTTTATGTATTTTATTTTATCATGTTACGTTATATTATGAAATGTTATGATATGTTATGACGTTCTGTTTTGTTATGCTATGCCACGTAACTTTTTGTTATGTTATAATATGTTATGTTATTTTATGTTATGTTAGTTTATGTTATGATAGGTTATTTTACGTTATGTTATGTTTTGTTATGATATTTTATGTTATGTTATGTTTTGTTATGATATGTTATGTTATGTTATGTTATGTTATGTTATGTTATTTTATGTTATGTTATGTTATGTTATGTTATGTTATGTTATTTTATGTTATGTTATGTTATGTTATGTTATGTTATGTTATGTTATGTTATGTTATGTTATGTTATGTTATGTTATGTTATGTTATGTTATGTTATGTTATGTTATGTTATGTTATGTTATGTTATGTTATGTTATGTTATGTTATGTTATGTTATGTTATGTTATGTTATGTTGTGTTATGTCATGTTGTTTTTTTAAGCTATGTTTTTTTACGTTATAATCTGTTAAGTTTTGTTGTATTGTATTATTTTATAGAATCTTAAGTTTTGTTGTGGCAAATTATCTTAAGTAGTTAATTACAACTTTTGCTATGCTAAGCTTTGCTATCAGACTTAATTTTTGTTTTCTCCCCTACATCATACTAATATCTTGATTTACCTTTATTCACTCCATTCGCAGGTGCTGGAAAATCTGGTACATTGTGCCGATTTAAGTAATCCAACCAAACCGTTAATATTGTACAAACGCTGGGTCAGTCTACTTATGGAAGAGTTCTTTTTGCAGGGCGATAAAGAACGTGAATCGGGCATGGATATTAGTCCCATGTGCGATCGTCATAATGCAACAATCGAAAAATCGCAGGTCGGATTTATCGATTATATTGTCCATCCATTATGGGAGACATGGGCCGATCTGGTGCATCCAGATGCACAAGATATACTTGATACGCTTGAAGAGAATAGAGACTATTATCAGAGTATGATACCACCATCACCACCACCGTCGGCGGCCGACGATCAACCCTCCGACGATAAGATACGTTTTCAAGTGAGTTGCTGAAAAATACAAACAAACTAGAAACAAAAGTAGACACAAAAACAAGACAAAAATCAAACAATTGGCCGCAGCTAGAACAGTAGTGCGTTAACTATTAGATACCATTTTCATGTATAGCTAGCGAAGAAGATGAAAACAATTTCGTTGTTTTTAAATTTTTTTTTTTTGCTTTGTTTTTTTTTTCTTTTGAGAAATTGATTATTCATCTTTGAACCAGCTAAAAATGTTAAACGTAATTAATTAATTTTTTTTTGTTTTATTTAGGTGACACTTGAAGAGTCCGATCAGGAAAATCTAGCCGAGCTGGAAGAGTGTGATGAAAGTGAGCATAACAAAACGGATGAAACTACGACGACCGCCGCTGGTGAGAATAAACCGTCGGGGAGTGAGAATCAAAGCCATCACGGTGGAATGTGACGGAGAGTAGCAGGACTATGTAAGAAAATCACCGAAAAGGCGCAAAATTTTTTGTTAATACGTTAGAGTCTAAACAAAAAAAAAAAAAACTACAAAAACAGCTAGTGAAATGAATAACAAAAAGAAAAAAATGCCAAAAATATCAAAAAAAAATTAAAAAAAAAAAACAATTAACTTAACAAAAAAAGCAATTTTTGCAACAAAAAAAATTAAAATACACTAAACAAAAATGTAAGCAAAAGAGTTGAGGAGAAATATGAACGAGGAAGAGAAAATGTAAGAAGCAGCGGGTTTGAAGAATTCATACACACACAAACATACATACACATCAAATTTACTTAAATTTCATAGCAAAGAGCATAGCAAATATACAAAAAAGACAAAAACGATAAGTTAGAAAACGGAAGAGATAAAATAGCATTGAAAGCAAGCAATTTAAAGAGAGGGAAAATAGCTTTCAGTTTGAGGGAAAATTTTACTTTAACATGAAAAAATTTCCAATAGCAATTAATAACAATAGAAAAAGAAATGCAGTAAGGAACGAAAGAAAAAGCCTATAGAAAAATACATACATACAGACATACACGAATACATAAAGAAAGTAAAATTCAACACAAATTTAAAATTTATGAGAAAATCTTAGCTTAAAGTGGTTTTCATTATTGCAGCATACGAAAATATTGACATATTTCAGACATTTCTTTTCAATTTAAAATTTTTTTTAGTAAGATTACAGCTATCATTTCAACCTTTAAGGCTCCGCTTTTCGGTACAAATTGAACTAATTTTTTTTATTCAAGCTAAACTTAACCGGATCATGCAATGGCTGGGATTGAACTCTAATTAAACCAGACATGTTAAATCTCGATTAAAGTTATATTCAGCTGATCTATTAATTTAATTAATTAATTATGATAATTGAACGTTTTTATAATAATTAAACGATTAGAATTAAATTTTGTGTTCGAGTAATAAGGATTAATGAGAATTTCAATTTGACTAAAATTTCTGCTTAGTTGCGGTTAATGAGGATTAATACCAAATTTTAAATATTTCAATATTATAAGTGTCATATAGGACACCTTTTTTTCTCATAAACGGCACTTATTAAACTTCGTTAATCGCAATTAATCAATATTTTAATCAAATTGAAATTTTAATTAATTTGATTAATCCTAGGACTAAATTTAGAACCGAAATGAAACCTCATTAATCCTCATTAATCGATTAATTATTCTAAAAATGTTCGATAATTGATTTCATTATCAATGATTAAGATTAATAATCATTATTTAGCAGGTCTGAATTTAAACATCAGCTGTTTGCATATTTTTCATATTTTCTTGATTTTGTTGCAAAATATAAAGCGAAGTTAAACAAATCAATATTTTTGAAAAATATTAGCAGTTCAAAATTGACGAAAAAAAAGAAATAAATTAAAAAGTAAAAAAAACATTTTATTATAATTTCTGTTGTAGACGCTGAAGTGACCAAATAATTAAATATTTCATTGATTTCATCATATCTTTACTTTTTTACTTCATTAATCGCGATTAAAAGAATTATTTTCCGACTGATTAGGGATGTTAAAATGCCCTGGCTCCACTGCTGGGAAGCACTTAAAATATATTCTGTGTTGGAGCCTCTGCATTCACTAGCAAAGCATTGCTTGGTGAACACAGACGCTGAGTTTTGCAAATGTTTTGACATTCGCCATTCGTGGTGAAAAGCTTTTTTTGACACTAGATTTTTCATTGCTCTCAAAGTTGATGACAAAACATAAATACAAATCAAAAAATGTCGACATAAATTTTATTTGTTTTTCTTTTAACTAACTTAGAAATATTCAAGTTGTAAACAGCTTACGTAAGACAGTGGTGAGTTGAGAAATAGTAGCCAAAATAGCCAATCGCCAACGCAAAGTTCACCACAAAGCTTCCCTAAGATATTTCTACTCGAATATTGGCTGAAAATTCAATTAAGCTGCATGAAATATATCAACAAAAAATGCTCCAAATGTGTCTATATTGTTTGTTGCTATAATTATGAAAATCACTATATGATAATTTACAAATACAAACATTCACTGCAAAGCAAATAAAAGTTTTAATTTAGTGAATTTTTTGCTTGATTTTTTTTCTTTTTGCCAAAATCACATGCCATGCAATAAAAATTAAAAAGCGAAAAAAAACAATGCAAACACAACAAGCAAATCAAACAAACTAAAACAAAAAAATGCAAAAAACAAAAACAAGACGAAACGCAAGGTTGTATTTGAAAATTTTAAATTTTCCATGCTACAAATGGAAACTATTACTTATAAAATGTAAATGCTTGAAACTTCCCAACATCAATCCTCCCGCTTACACACTCTCTTTGCTCTAGCACATAAAACCAAAACACGAATGCCTGAATAGAGCGTTCGACATGCGAAAATACAATTACAAAAAAAACGCTAATATTAAAAACAAAATGGCTGAAGTTTCAATAGTTTGACTTGACAACTAATTTTCTTGACTATTTTCGAAGCACTTGACGCAAGCTTAAAGTTTATTGATTAAAACAAGAAATAGCGATTTGTTTTTTTTTTTTAAAGATGACTAGTTAAATATTTTGAAATTTCTGTTGAATTATTTTTTAAAAATATTAATATTGATGTAGTTAGCAATTTGCAGCGCGCAAATCAAAATGAATTTCTTTAAAGCTGTTTTTAAAATTTTGAAGTTAGTTATAAGTTTGAATTCAATGTACTTTTACAAAAAAAAAATTTACTATAATTAAATTGAATTTTTGATATTTTAACAATTACATTTTTTAATAATTTTAGTTGTTTTTACTGTACTATTTTCAATTGTATTTTAGCAAGGCTCAAATATATTTTAGAGTAGTCAATTATATTTAAAAAAGACGTGAATTGAATTTCATAAAACATCATTTTAAATTTTATAAAACTTTGAAAATTTAATTAAAATTTTAAAAAGTTCAATTTATATATTTTTTTTAATTAAAATGTATGTATGTAAAACTCAATTCATCAGAATGTTTTTTTATAAATGCTCTATCTCAGCAAAAAATGTTTACAATTCTGATTTCACTTTCGATTTGGATTTTCATTTAAAATTTAAATTAGAAAAAGTTGGCCCCGCAAATTAAGCTAAAATTAAACTTTTTCAGCAATTCTAGGTAATGAGATCCTTTTCGATTCTGTAGTAAATATTTTACCGCGATTCGGTTGGTCTATTCTTGTTTAGCCAAAAAACTTTAAGAAATCACGATATAATTAAAAGGGTTCTTAGTCCAAGTAAAGTAAGCTTTAAAAAGCAAGAGCAAATCAAAATCGAAACTAAACTTACTGAAATCACAAAATAATAAGAATTTAAAATTTGAACTTCAAGACCGATTAAACTACAGAAACAAAGTTCTATTGAAGCTTTATGCAAAAGACAATTTTAAAAAATTATTTGTTCTTCTGTTATGAAACTTTTTCTAGATTAACAAGAAATTATTAAAGTTTCCAATGAACAAAGATTATAAACAAGAAGATTGATCTTAGAAACCAAGCTCATCTATTGATGGTTTTCAAATTGCTCCAGCAGCAGTAGTAGTAGTAGTAAAAATGCTCTCCTACTGCTACGACTCTAAAAAAGGAGCACAGCCAAGAGCATATCTGTGGCTCTGCTGTGAGCTTGATACTTTATGTTACTTTGTAACAATGTTGAAGCGAAGTAAAGCATTTTATTTGCTATCGCAGCAGAGCCAAAAATATGCTGTCACTTTGCTCTTGCTTTGCTTTATGCTTTATTCACACAGAGTCGGGATGCTAGCAATTACAAAAAAGCATAGCATAATCAATCAGTAACAAAATATTATTTGCTTAAAATTTTACTGCTGGTGCAAAATGCAAAAAATCTTAAAACTCGTCAATTTTGTATCCCTCAAAAAAGTTTAAAAAATGGCATCCTTACGCGCACACACCTACACAAACGAGGCGGGTGAGCTGTAAAGCTAATACATATATAAACAATGTTTATAAAACATACATACATACATACATACATACATGCTTACTTACAAAAAATACATTTAGCAAAACAAATATCAAATAAATAAAATTAAAAAATATTTTTCAGTTGCATAGAAAATAAAAAGCAAGACTAACAAGTTACAGTGTTGAACTCGAATTTACTAAAGGGACGGGAAAGAAAATATTTTATTTAGAAAATATTATAAAAATAAAATAAAATTTATTAAGAAAATTCGCATAAAACAAAAAAATAACTTGATAAGCAAAAGCGAAACTTGTGAAAAAAGGTAGCTAAATGTTTAACTTAAGGATTACAAACAAATACATACAATACAAACATACATACATGCATATAATAAACATAAATAAATTGAAAAAAAAAAAAAATTATGAAATATATGTAATAAATAAATAAATAAATAAATTAATTAATTAAAAACAAAAGCAAATATCATAAGCAAATAAATTAGTACGTGTAAAAATATTAAGCATAAAGTATCAAATAAAAACAAAAAATTCGAAACAACAAAAAATTAAATTTTTAAGTAAAGTGTTAAAAAGTGAAACACTAAATTGTGAGCAAATATTTATTAGTATAGAAATTATTTGATGTGCATAAAAATGCCACAAAATTGCACTGCTTTCAAAAAGTGTGCGCGCCTAAAAATATGCAACATCTTTTTATTTGCTATAAAGCGCATATAAATGATGCATACTTTTAGGCGCAAACGGCAACTTTGTTGTGCTTGTGCGCAATTATAAAATTATATAATTACATATAATGAAAAGAACCACCCACCTGCTGGGCGGTGTGTTGAATTTGTAGCTTCCACACTTCCTTTCCACCACAAATAAGTCTTCGCATATATTTTTAAGTAAGAAAAACAAAAAAGAGTTTTCGTAATTCTACTTATGTATGTATTTAAAGCAAAATGAGAAATGTTAAGTGATTAAATTTATACAAAAAAAAATTTATAAAATAACAAATTTGAATTTAATATGCCTGCAAAATGTGGCTAAATTAAAATTGCAAAAGAAAAAATTATTTTTCAAATTTTCTTAGATTTTTTTTTAAGCAACAGAAAAAATGTCTGTATAGATATCTATGGTAAAAAGCAACAAGAGCCAAAGGTGTGGGGAAAGGAAATTTGAAAATAAATAACAGCTAAATTTGAAGTGGAAGATCACGCTTTTTCAAAATATTTTTTGAACACACCCTATATGACAATTTGTTTCAAAAAAGAGTTTGCGTTTTTCAAAGCAAATTCAATGCATTTTTAGACGTTTTTAAAAAAAAAATTACATTGATTCTGAAAATTTCAAATTCATCTAAAATTCTGGATTTGAAGTTTTCAAACACACAACTTTGGCTGTTATTACCTATTACCATAGTTGTTTGAAATCAATATTTTAAATATTTGACAATAGTAAAAGCACAAACAGTAAAGAGTATAAATTGTTTAACACCAAAAATATATACATACATACACACAATACAAGCATAATATATATGTATATACAATTCAAATAAGCTTGAAAAAATATTTTGCAAAACAATTATGAAATAAAAAATTTGTGTGTTTCAGAGGAATTTTAACTAATTTGACAAACACAATATTGAACAGAAACCCAAATACAAATAGACAAAAAATAATTGTGCAAATCATGCAAAAAGATAATTTTAGTGCTTTCGGAAAAAATGGAAGAATTTTACAGATTGTTAAAAAAAATTACAACACAACTTTTGTGTGCTTTGTTATAGCAGGACTAATAAAATTTAAATTTAAATTTGTTAAACTTAAGTGAATATGATAGTAAGAGCAGTCAGCTCAAAGCGACCAATAGCGAGAAACGACAAGTTTTGTACTTGAATTGCTTATGTGTGGAGGGTGGAAGCGATGCTTGAAATTGTTGTATAACAACAATACAATTAAATGATTGCTCTTACGTCCTCAAAAATAGATAATTTCAATGAGAACTTTTAATTGAATTTTAAATGAATTTGCGCCTAAAAGTATGCTACTTTGTAAAGCTTGTTCAGTGACGGTTTTGTAATTAAATTTTTAAATTAGTTTTAATTTTTCAATTTTTCGAAATGTACCGAAAAATAAAATTTTTGAGACGCCTGTACAAATTAAAATTTTTTTTACAAAAACCGTCACTGAACAAGCTAACCAAAGTTGCATACTTTTAGGCGCAAGTCATTTAAAATTATGAGTAAAAGCTCTCAATGAAATTATCTACTTCTAAGCTGCTATCAGTTAAAACACAAAAGCTCTTTCTTTTTAGGACTCCAGTTCTCATAAACTAAAAGAAATCTTACTCAAAATGCCCACAAACCAAAAATCGTCGTTTCCAACTTTTGGTCGATTTCATATGGAATGACCCATTAATATTTATTTCTTAAAAATTATTTATATATGTATATTCACATACATATGTACATACATACCTATGTGGTTATTGTTTTATTAACAAAATAGTTTTTAAATAATTTCAATTTTATTAATTTTTAATTTTTTAGTTTTAATTTTTGTTGACAGGGCAGGATCCCGCTCTTTTACCTACACATACATACATACATACAAATATATATGTACATATGTGCTATATATGCTTAACACCTAAATTTAAAAAGAAAATGTTTTTAATTGTTTTACAAAAACGAAAACAACAACAACAATTATTTGTGCTTATATATGTAAATGAAGTTGCTTGAAATGTTGTGCTGTTTACGGTGCAATGCAACAATAACAATAAGTTGAAAATGTTCTAAAAAGCATAAAAATCAAAACACAAAATAAATTTTAAACACCTTGATGGTCTAAAAAATATCATTTTTTTAAGCTACATACATACAAACATATATATACATATATACGTTTTTAACAAATTGAAAGTTTATAATTATTTTAAAAAAAAATGTTTATTTTTGTTGAAAAAAAAACAAACAACCAAAAGGCAATTGCATGAAAAAGTAAATTTACATAGCGTCTAAGCATTATTAATTTAATTTATCTATTTTGAATTGAATAAACAAAAAATATGTAATTCAAAACTTTTAAATATTATTTTTTAATTACACTGAAAAGTATTTTTATTTTGAAACAAATGCGCGAAATAAGCAAACGCTTTTGAGGAGCTCAATTTCAAGACCTTATTTTTCTTCTTCTTTTTTTTGACATGCATATTCATGCTTTATTTTTATTACCAGAAAAACCCGGGCACCGTTGGCAGCGTCTCAGAACTTATAATAAACTGCTCCGCTTTTAAACCATATATCTTTGAAGCCAGTTGAGATATTAAACTTAATCACATTGCCTCTTGCAGCACTCGTTAGCACCTTTCATTTGATACCCATATTGTACTAGCACATTTTGGGTCACCCTAATTTGCATTTTGGTCGATAACTCCGTAATCGGGTGAGTTATCAAAATATGATAAATCTTAAATATGAAACTAGATGTCTAGTAATGCAAAGGTGAAAATTGCATTCAATTCTATTTAGCTGTTTTTGTGTGATGCGCGATCAAACTTACAGACAGACTGACAAAAATTCTTAAAAAGGTTGCTTCAGACACGTACATATATGTATGTACCTCAATTATGATCACTCCTATCAATTTTGCTTGACAATTGAATTCAAAGAGTTTTGCTAAAACTGTGCTTGAACTGTTTAGTTTCCAATTTCCTCATGCTCTTCCTTATGGAAACTTACCCTGAAAAATGCGTTTAGTCTAGTATGAATCTTATGGCAACTCTGGGCCCTCACTCTGTAGTTCTATTCGAAAGGCTGTTCTACTCGAAAGCAAAAATCGATTCTAAAACACATCGGCACTCGGTAGTTCGTTAGAATTCACTTTAGAAAATATTCGTTAAGGGTGAGCAACACTGTTTCACAAATGTCAAACTTAAAGAAAAATACGAAAAGAAAACAAAAGCAAAACAAACCAAATTGAAAACATTGCGATTTAAGAAGTTTTAATTTTACAAAATAAAAGGTAAATAGAATATATTGAAATGGATTCGGTAGCGCTATGGTTGGATGCAGATGAAAATACAGTGACGGAGCGAGTGCAGTTGCGCATTATTAATAATTAATTTATTTCGAATTATTCCTTTACAGCTTTGTACAAAACTTTAGGTTGAATAAGGACGCATTTCAGTATGTACTAAATGCAATTATCCCCGAGCTAAGTATTCCTCAAAAATCAACAGCGTTTCCCCTAATTATTAAGCTCGCCGCTGCATTTAATTTATTAATACTGCACCATAATTTCAAACTGTCGATGTTTCGTATTTGGTTGCTTAAATCTTTCTGCCCTGTAAACGATTTTTTGATGAGAAAAATAGAAATATTTTATTTTATTCATAGGAACTTACATTTTTGTTGATTTTCGTTTGCTAAATTATTGTAGAATAGAATTTTCTAACATTCGACGATTTTGACATTTGTTTTCGAGACAGAGAGTGCCAAATTTTCTACAAACGAAAGGGGAAAAATCAAATCCGAAGGGAACAAAATGGAACTCGAACAACGAATGTATTCTAATAGAAAATTCTTTACAGAGTACGAATCGCTCGAAAGCGAACGAAATTTCTTTAGAATAGAACTACAGAGTAAGGGCCCTGATCTTCTTATATGACATGAACTGTTTGTGCATATGCTATGGCAAACTGTACTCATTTCAATCCGAATGGACAAAGAGCATAGATTAATAAGAGGAGGCATTTCGCTCTTTAATTTTTGGCTGAAACGATTTGGTGTTCTTGCTTGCATTTTTGTTTGTTTTTCTTTTATCTTTCTAACGCGATACTGATACCCCTGCTAATTTTTATTGGCGCCTAGTAGATTTTCAGATTTCTTGAGCATTTCATACAAGTGCATTTAGGAATGGAATTCCCCCCCCCCCCCCCCCCCGAAATCAATCCTCAGAGTCAGGCGGCTTGTTTTTGTACCGGCGCATAAATTCATTCTACCAGGCACGCAGAAAAAATGTGTGCGCAGATGCTATTGGACATAAATTTCTATTTGCTATAATTGCGCAGTAATCTCAAATTCGCACGAACTTCTGCCTGTATGCACACTAGAGTGGCCTTATTATTCAATATAGGAATTTTAAGGATGCCATGACCTGACTTTTCTGTATGTAAAAATAAAAATCATTCGCTAAAAGCTTTAGTCCAATTCTAACAATCGAACCATTGTCACAAAATTGAAATGAATTTTGAATCGACATTACAAAGATTTTTAAAAAAAAAAAGGAACATAGATTTTGTTTTATTCCTCTAATAAATGATAATATGTTTTATTTTATTTTTGTATGGAAGTACAGGCACTCTAATGCGCACAAATGGACTTTGGATACAGGTGATTTTTTCTGCGTGCCTGGTAGAATGAATTTATGCGCCGGTGTAAAATAAAGCGTCGAGTCTGACGATTGAGTTTTATTTGATTTTTAGGCGGCATGGCATTTCTAAATGCACTTGTATGAAATGTTTAAAAAGTCTGGAAAACCACCAGGCGCCCATAAAAATTAGCACGGGGTATCAGCATCGCGTTAGTAAAACAAAAATGCAAGCATTTTGATTCGCCGCTATCATATTTTCGATGCGGACAGGCTTCAAAAGGTGTGGTGAACTCCTGTCGTCGATCTTCTTGAAGAACACCAAATCGTTTCAACCAAAAATTAAAGAGTGTTCCCTCTTATTAATTTATGCTCTTTGCCACTGTTGATCATCTTTGGTTGGCATTCGAATGCGCTCTCTATTCTCTCTCTCTGTTCAACTAAAGATTTCTAATAATCAATGATAATCAATAATTTTAAAAATAAAAATAACTTTCATATTTCGTTAAGCTCAATTATGGTCAAAAATACTTTTAAAATGTATTGAATAAATATAAAATTAACTTTTTTCAGCTTGATAATTTTTTAATGTTTCCGATAAACTTTTTTTTTCAACAGCAAAAAACTTCAACTTGCTTATTTTTTAATGTATTCAATTGATTTTTTTTTTAGAAATAATTTTCAACTTGTTTAAGCAAAAATCTCTACTTGCTTATGTTTTTATTGTTTTCAATAACGTTTTTTTTAAACCAACCAAAAACATCAACGTGCTTTTTTTATAGTTTTCAATTACATTTTTTTTTTTTTTCTTTTTTTAAACACCAAAAAATGAAGCCAGCATAGAAATGACGAATAAAACACGGTCAATACAATTGTTTTAACTAATTTGCAGAACATTTTAGTTCTTTTAGCTTAGAAACTAATTTTTTTTTTAAATAAATACACATACACAAAAACTTTTAGAGAGTGTGGATTTTATTAAAATGTGTGTGAAAATAAAGAACTGTAGAATTTACTTTAAACAGTTCTTAAGCATGTATTATGTGTATATAAAACTATTTGTGTATGTACATTTAGGTATTTAACCAATAATTAGAATATAGGTTCAAAACAAAAGAAAAATATAAAATTATGATAACAATACAAATATGTTATAGAATAAAGCGTAACACGCTTAGTAAAAGATAACAAAATAAAAATTAAAAAAAATTATAAACAATAACAAACGCATACTTACATTAACATACATACATACATTCATACTAAAATGATTACTCAAAACAATATTAAGGAATTTGACATATGAAAACATTCAAATAAAAAGCATTAAATTATATTAGCGTGGGAAAGAGAAGGAAAATGAAGAAAACTGGAAACAGAAAGAAAAAAAAACTGTCAAATATATTAGACATACAAAAAGAAAAAAGTGAAAAGTCAAAAAAAAATCAAATTACAAAAAAATTGTGAAGAAATTAAAGTATATAAATATGAAGCTAAACTATGACTGTGACGCTGGCGTTACTTATTAAAAATATTTGCATGTTTTTCCGTATAAAATTTTTACTAAAATCTGCAATGTTCTGACAAAATGAAAGAAAATGTCTTAAGAGACATGGCAACAAAAAAAATTTAAATTGAAATTGAGTGTTTGTAACATAGATAAACGTCATGCAAAGTCAACATTAAAATTCATTATAAATATACACAAAAATAAATTTATTTAATAATAATTTCAAAATCACCAGAACATTTAGATTTAGGTGATATTGTGAATTTCATAATGGTTTTGCGTTTCACTATGCCATACATACACACAGCCATACATGCATATAGACAAACATATGTAAATTCAATGCTTCATTTCAGTTGTAAATTCTTTCATTCAAAAAAATAAGAAAAATTTTTGAAAAATATAATAAGATTAATTATTGTTAAAAACAAAGTGAGTAATATATAGTTCGAAAATTTATTAAGTGTATACAAAAAAAAAAACAACAAAATAATAATTGTAAACGTAATGTAAAACGTGAAGTAAAACAATTAAATTTAAATAAACCAAAATAAATATTTGGTATAAATCTTAATAAAAAAGGAAATAATTTAAAAAATTTCAATTTTGTTGCATTTTTAATGTTATCTACTCGGTTGATTTGTTTTAGTCAGTTCTTTTTTTATGAATTTTGTGCTTTTATACAGCGCGAAGTGTTTTGCTTGTCTCTTCGCTGAAATCTCTATCGATATGCATATTTCCGTAATTTATTAGCAGTGTTGCCACTGTTAGCAAGTGCTGCCATGATGAAAACTAAAGGCATACACACATTGCGGCACTAAGTGTGCTCACATACAGTTCGAAATATTGAAGTTTTTGTTGTTGTTTTGCTGTGTCACGATCAGCTGCTTTTCACTTGCAAATTTTACTGAGCAAAATGTCCACTGCCGAAACATGCAGCTTTCACTAGCAAAGAAATGAGAAAGAAGAAGATCCTCAACATTAGGATCCTCCAACCCACCCTTTACTTACCTCTTTCCGCTTCCAATACACTGTCGGTTCAAGTTTCAAGTCTAGTCAATAAAAACAATTTGATTTTTATATTTGTTTAATAGAAATAAATAATATATTTCATATAAAACTTACTTAATTTAATATGATTTACTCGTAATAAATTAAACGGCTTTAAAGACTCTCCTAAATATGGATTAAAAGATCGGCACACAAAAAGAAGCAATTTATTAAATCCAATAAAGTTTTAAGGACTCAATGTAAGACGGACAGTTTAAACAAAATTAATGATGTCACCATACAAGAAACAGCCAGCACTAAAAGCGATATGAGAGACCACTAGACATGATGGAAACCTAAGGAAAAGTAAGAAGAAATGCTCCTTTATACCGAGTTGAGAGGTTTCAGGTACTCCCCCCACGAGAAAATGTTAAGGTAAGAAATAAGAACAGATCAGTCTTTTTATATGGCTCAGAGTCGCCGACGGTGATTAGAAAACTTTCAAAATTTCGAAAGCTTATCCCGAATACTTCTCGTCATGTCAACGGCGAGGTGAATACAAGCTGCATCGGTTTCACGGGATTGATCGGAAAATGTTAGTAAATGAAGAGGATGAGTCCCAACAAGTAATCCGCTTAGAACCCGCTTTTGTCTCCAAATTAGGTAAACTTTTTCCAAAAAAATTGCCCTTCGTCTGCCAAACCTCTATTTCCATAGGAGAATCGTAAAACCTCTAAAAACCTCTACACTCTAGGCTTATACTAAGAACTTTCGTACATACATACATACAAGGGAAATGGAAGGAAAACAGTGACAGGTCGAGAAATATTTACAGAATTTTTTTTTTACAAAAAATATTTAATAATTCACGTATTAAAAGTAATTAATAATGCAAATTGAGAGCTGAGCGGAAGATCAATCAGTTTGAGGCAGACCTGTTAAATTTGATTAGTAATTACTTGATTAGATGGATTTTTTTATTGGTAATGAAAATTTTAATTGTTTTCAAGAAATTATTAAAATGAAAAAAACAAAAAAATAAGAAAAATTATAAAACCAATTCAAAAAAAAAATTATAAAAAAAAGATTTAAAATAATCAAAAAAAATGGAAAATAATAAAAAAAAACTTTTCGATTTCGATTATATTTTTTGTTTCTTTATTTTTTTTTTCTTGAATTTAAAGTCATGATAATCAAACATTGACTGTTTTTCAATCGTTCGATGAGACAGAGAGATCTTCCCTTCAGCCGTCGAAATACATTTCATATTATTGC